>JAPDSC010021833.1:6476-16947 GCA_026290005.1 Latrodectus geometricus | reverse complement strand
TCAAAACGAATTACCTCTTTCAAATTCTCATCTGCTTGTATTGCACATAAAGCCTTTAGTGAGGCATTGTTACAGTTGAAGTAAGATATTCGCCATCAAAATGCAACAGAAATTTAGACCATCAGAGTGAGAACTGATTCTTTCTTATATCTGCTGAATCTTTATACACATCTGATGATGCATTGGAGTGTACCTGTTATTCATTCAATAGAGACTAGATTTTAATTACTTACATGTTCAGTCCAAATGTCTTTATACACAAAAATTCATTACAGTCAAACAACTCCTTCATGGTGAATCAACTTTTTTTACAGAGTGTATTACTCAAGAGAGAGCACATACTCTAATAAGATAATCTTTATGACCTTTCTTAAATGAATTTTACTATTTTAGAAAACACAACTTACTAATTTGTGGATGGCAAATTTAGAAACATTGATAGTAATAAAACATTGTAGAAATATAAAAATGGTATTCAAAATTAAAGGAATTTACAAATTGTCTTGTTGCATGAAAGAAAGTGAAGGAAATATTAAACTTCTTTAAAATAAAAAATTGCTAGTTTCCAGCATTGAATACTTAAGTGTATGTGTGTGAAACTAGTATAATAACAAATTGTATAAACACATATGTTAAATTACCATTTTGTTTGCTCACAGATCTTGTTGAAATTCTTAGGACAGTTTTCTTTCCATAATCAGTTAAATTAAAATTTTAAACAGAATAAAAAATAATGATTATTAACGTTAAGATGATGGAATGAAGTGGTGAATCATAGAGGGGGTAAAGAGAAAACAATCTGAAATTTAGATTTGTAGAAAGTATTCTAACCTCAGCTTAAGATAAATACAATATTGGAGCCATTGAGAGAAAGCATGGAATAATAATACAAGAAACACAAGTACCAAATTCAATCCATATTTATCCATTAATATGAGGTTTCATAGGAATGCTACAGCTTTTCACAATCTCATTTCACAATAAGGTAAATTATAGTTTTAAGAAGGCCTCACAAAAGAGGACTACTAACAGTAAGATCTACTTTTGTCGCATACTCATTCTTGGAAAAATGAGTCAATTTTAATATGGTGTAGAGATCATAGATACTAGAACACTAATATTGGGCAATTGTTCTCTTTGTAAATGTAATTTGGGACAGCCTAATCCATGCTTCTTAATGAATTTCCATATACAGAGCCTATGGAAATTCATAAAAGAGCCATAACAAAGGTTTGATTGTCTACACATTATATTGGATGGTCACACAAACTTCTAATATCATTAAAAGATATTATGATTGGTGCGATGTATAAGTATTTTATTTTTAAATGAACACAGATTACTTATCAAAAAAAGTAAGTATTAATTTTAGTAATACTTATTACAAAATAAATATTTTGTGTTAACAGGTCTAATTGTTCTTTATATTTCAATACATCATTCAGATTTTGAAATTCCTCTGAACATAACTTGTCTTGTATAATCTAGTAGTTAAAAAACTTTATTGAATTGTGATTAGATATGGTTGAATCTGGCCAAACTTTAGTATTGGGTCTAGTAAAGATTGACAGGCAAGTTGTTTTCTTTAAAATATAAAAGGAAAATAAAATATTCCCTTAATTGGTCTCTACTATCACTGCATGAACACCTGACAGCTATTTATGAGAGTTGAAGACATCTAATAAAATTAATGGTACATTTGGATACTTTAACAGAATTACTTAAATATAGTACAGAACAGTGTGTATCTTTTTAAGAGAAGAATAAATGCTTATTAATAGAAGCTTGTTTCATTGTGATTCCATTAAAATTGCTACTATATCTCTTTTCAGCATTATTGTAGTTGGTTTTATTATTGTATTGATTAAAATTGCTATTTTTGGGTTTTCTATTGTAAATAATGATATACTTTCCAAGATAATGGTATTTCTCTAACGTTTCCTTGGACTGAGAATGGATCTTGTATGAAAACAATGTTAATTGAATTTTAACTTATGTATAAAGTAGTTTAACAGATTGATGGTATTTTTTTCTCTGTACATTAATTTGTAGACAAGACAGTATTGAGATTTTAATGTTTGTTATCTGAAAAGGCTGTTTTTAACATCTTGGAATCAGAAACAAGAACATTTTTACTTATCTCCGTAAATGTTTAATGTGCCTTTTACAAGTTAGAGAGGAAAAATTACAGGCTGAATGATCCTCCTCCTTTGAAACAGTAGATATAGATAGAGAATTTTCCATTGCATTGTTTGAGTTGATGTTTACCACAAAATTTATTATTTATAGGATTTTTTGAATAATGTCAGTTTTGGCAATGGAAAAAAAAAATTATTTAGTATTTTCTGAGCCCCAGATAAATCATTTAGTTGTCTAATAGTTTTAATCTCAATGAACTGACCAAATGAAAGATCTAATTCAACAGGTGGAATTTATTCAAAGCTTTTCTTGCTTGCATAACTTTTATCATTGAGAAGGCCAATCAATAAATACAAAGAGCTCGTCCAGTCAGCAATTTTCTAGGGGGCAAAGATGTTAATCTGATTTATTGACTAATCAGATTGTTAAATCTAAACCTTTTAGAAAATGTCTGGAGTGCTTTGGGAAATATAAATGGAATTTGCAGCCCTCTTTAAGAATTACCTAGGACCTGAAAAGCATAATGTTATATAAACGGGGCCAAATGCCACAGGGCTCATGGTCTTTAATTTCCAGTATAAAATTACAATATGAGGTACGCATATTTGTAAGACAAGATCATATCCTTTTAATCCATTTTGTTATTAAACTCCATAACTAGGTTTTCAAAATTTCTGACTCGATTAATGTTATGCATGAGTATTACAACTGTTACATGGCTTTTATATACATGCTTATATAGATAATAATACACACATATATAATTATTTTAAATATTGATCAAACCAAATATCATTAAAATCAATCAAATTCTTCAGGAGAATGAAGACAAAATTAAGAGAATAATTTGAAAATTCTCTTAATTTTGAATATTAATATTGTATAATAGATGATTTTTTTCTTTTCAAATTTAATACACATATATATTTTTTAAATTACAACAGATTATTAAACAGTATAATATTTATAATAAAATGTAATTACCAAACACATCAAGAAAAGTAGCATCACAAAAAAGCATACTCCAATGACTGCACCAAACAAATACAGGTAATAAGTAATGTCAGTATTTGGCGTAATTCTGATTTTGAAGTTGTATTGAAGACTATAAAAAGAGAATATTAATAAAAAATTTATGACCCAATAAAACAAATTTATATAAAATACATAATTAATAAAAAAGTATTTTTTATAGATTTCTTTTTCTACAGCATGAAGCAATTTTGATGCAAAGTAATTTAATTTTTCACAATTTTTTATTGTTTTAATTTATAATTATTTGTAAAAATTAGAAAAGTTTCATTATGAGCAAATGATGTTGCATAAAAGTATATAACAAAAGTACAATTTTCCTCTTGAACCTTCAAAAGCAATTTTTTGTTATTAAAACTGCAGATGATATACAAATATGAAAAATTATAAACATACTTCAAAAAACAGTAACATTTAGAATCAATTAGCTAAACAAATGAAAATCATTTAGTACTTATTTAATGTTATTTTAATTTGATGACATTTATACATGAAAAATATAAGTTAACAAACATAAGTTAAATGATTTTCATTTTTCAAAGAATTTTTATTATTACTAAAGATAGTATAAGGATGTGAACAGAAAAAAATTAACAGTTGAAATATTCAATACAAACATATATATATAAAATTTCAAACATATTTTTCTCTGAAACCTTTTTAGTTTCTTAATCATACATATTTTAATCTATAGTTATATGCTCAATTTACTATATACAGTGGAAAACCCATTCAATACACTTTAAAAGTTCAAAAATATTAGAATTTCATCTTTAATGAAACCATTAAAGGCAAAAACCAAACTGAAAACTGCAATGAAGATTGATGTCACTGATATTTTTATTTGAGCTTTTATGATAGTTTATAGATTAAAGTAAATAAGATTTCTTGTTCAAAAATGCTACATTCCAAAAATTAGAAAAAAAGGGATTTTATTTCATAAAATAAAAAGAACTAAAATTATTATTCATCAGATATTCTAAGAAAAAAGTCTTTAAAAGTTATTTCCTCACATGGGAAATAAATATGAGAAATGATCTAACTATTTAAGAAGTAAAAAAATTAAGTACAAAAAGGAGAAATGTATGTAAATTTAAGATTACCATGAAAATATATTTACTTTGTAGAAAATTTATGAATTACCTTTAGGACTTAACTTTAAATCATTTTAAATATTCCAACTGTTGATATAAAAGAGAAAACCCAGGGTAGAAACAAATCAGAAGGGTTGGCTAAAGAAAAAATGTTTATGCAACCATTTTTATTATTTTCAAAAATTCTTTTTGATCCGCTCCCATTAATACTATACTGAATATATATGAGAAATTTTCCAAAACAATTCTGGATTTTAGAAAATTAAAAATAAAAGAACAATTGAGACCACTGATAGTAAAGGCACAAAGCAATCTATGTGAAATATACAAAAAATATTGTTTCAATGCATTAACTCAAATAACATATATTTAAAAAAAGTAAAATTTTTTACATGATCTTAAAAATTAAAAATATTAAAAAAATTTTTTTTTAATTTAATACCAAACTTTTCAAAATAAAACTATATACTATATATAATTAAAATGTAAATTTAAAAGTACTAAGTAAATCAAATTTTAATTGTTAAGTTCAGGTTTTAGCTGTAGTTTATAGAGTATTTCAATTGTTTTACATAGAAATATTTGAAGTGAGTAGCTACTTACAAATTAGGTGAAAAAGCAATTTTATAAAAATATATAATGTTCCTAAGTGACACTCAAAAACTTACCTATTATTATATACATAGTTATTCTTAATTGTAAGTCCATCCTTAGAAGAAATGAATATTACTGGAATGGTTATTTCAATTCTGGGGTAAGGAACTAAAAAATAAGAATTAAATTTTATATTTAATGATTTCAATAATTATTCAGTTTAAAATTTTATATTGAGAAAAACTGCAGAAAATTTTGGAATAATACATTTAAAATTTGATTTAAAAAACTTTTTAAACAGGGGATGAAAAACATTTAATCCTCTATATTTATATTCATATAGTATATTTTTTTATTCAAACTGACAGCAAAAGCATTAAAAAATCACTCATAAGAAATTGCAAATCTTTATGGTATATTTAAACAAATGATAAATCAGAGTTCATACACTCTCAAACAAATGCAAGAAGTTTTCCAGGCAGTCAAATTCGTTTAAGGAGGTATCAGTATTTACAAATTCAGTAAATAATACTAGACCAATTATTTTTGGTCATATATATATTTGGAATTGTGCACACAGTGTTTTCCAATTATATTTGTTTGGTTTGCTTTGTTAGCATTACAATGGTGATTTTTACACAGATGGCTACAGACTTGCACTTATAGAGTTTAAAATGGTTTCCAAAAACTTCCAAGTCTGATGAGGGATTTAAATGTAAACACAGTTGAACTGGAAAATAGAGAACTAACAATTCAGTTGTTGTGGTTTAATTATACTTTCAGTTGTGAGTGATAGATACTTGTATATTTGATTTAAATTAGATTTAAAGTTGATGAGTATTTCAAAATTATTAAATGAGTACTTGGTTACAACAGAAACAATTTTATTTAAGTATTCAAAAATTTCTTTGACACTGATTATTTAATAATGTATATAAATAGATATTTTTAACTTTGAATTTAACTTTTTTCTATTAACTTATTGTGAACTTTAAATATGAATAAAATCATGCACACTGAAATCAAAATATTTAAAAATAAAAATGTAAAAAATATAATTAATGCAATTACTTAAACTATTTTAATTTGAAGGATTTCTCTTATTTCAAATCATTAACATTTAATAAAATTTTTTATTAAAAAAATTAAAAAATTATGTTTTATTAACGCAATTCTTTAAACAATTTCAATGATTTTGCTTTTCACTCAAGGCACTTATTTTTTAATTTTAGAACTTCAATTTATTAACACTTTAACAAGGTAAAATTTTAAAAAATGTAAAAAACAGAAGCATGAAAAGTTTGATTTACTGATTCCAATTAAAAGTTTTAAATAATAATCAAATTTAATGAAACTATAAAATATATTTTTAACTTAAATAATCAAGTTTTAATTAAAATTAACATAGAAATTTTAGGTATTTCCAGAAAATTGGTCAAATTTTATATTTTGTTACTAAATTATATTGATGAACAATGTTTTTTCTTTATGCAATTATCATTACTACAGAGAATATTGTCAGATAATTTTTAACTATCTGATTTCAGAATATTTCCAATTCCGAAAAAATTAGACAGTTAAAATAAGTTCCTTGTAAAATAGATGCTATTTTTTGTTGAATGATAACTAGTTTTCCTGTAGTTTTTAAACTAATTGATAGCATTCAATATTATCTAAACATTTACTTAAAGTCACTTTTAATAGTATTTCCTAATTGTTTTGACTATTCTAGCAGAATGGTGTTGTTCCTCTAATAACTTTTTATATATAATGATGTGTTTAAAAATTTCTTTATAGCTTATTTACAAAGAGAAAATTTTTGTTCAGAATGCAATGAATAAAGAATAATGTTTTTCCATCTGATTAATTTGTAGGACATCAACAGTTTTAGTTTTTATTTGCAATTGACTGAGTTCAATTATAATATGACGTTATCATGAAATTGTTCTTTGGATCTGGTTTGAAAATAAGGGTATTTTCCTCTTTCAAGCAAATGTGAAATCCATAATAATTTAGGACAAAACAATTTCAGAAAAATCAATGACAATTACAAAAAATATGTCAGACTAATCTTCTATTATATTCACCTTTTTTACATTACTTAATATATTAATGCTAATTTTGGCTTTTTAGAAATTCCCTGACTACATGTTAACTTTGTAATTAATATTAGCTCTGTTTCTTTGACAGAATTTATCAGATTTTTCATTAATCTCAATGAATAAGATTTTGATTTTTCTCTCATGAGAGAAATACACAGGTTTCCCCCCCTTTTATTGCACATTAATTTATATAAATATAATTTGATACTGCTGCTTAAGAAGCAAAACTAAGTATATCTTGGCTAAACTTTGTTACTGGCGACTCAAGAAGGTTCAGTCCACCATGATCATAGATATATCACCATCAAGTTTTTGTTCTTGGACAATCAGCATTCAGTAGGAGATTGAGAATAAAGGATTAGCAAAAATAAATGAATTCCATAAGTGACAATTTCATCTACTTTATAGTAAATTAGAAGTAAATGAATATATAATGTTTAATAGGATAAAAAAATTTTAATGAAATTTTAAAATGTACAGATGATTCTATGATTTAAAATTTTTAATTTATGAATTAAATCCTTCTAACTCACTTATCTTAACTACAAATAATTTTAAAATAGGTTACATTAATTTCAGATGCATCAAACAACAAAAGAAATTCTTGCATTTCAAAAAATGAATAAATGATATAGAAGATTGAAATGGATATTTATTATTAATTTCTTTGACATGTATATCAGAAATGATATTTAAATTAATTACTTTCATACCTGCAAACATTTAATTTCTTTTACAAAGCTTAAAGTTTTTTAGATCGATCTAATATTAGTGTATGAAAAATATATTTATAGAAACATTTTTTTTTGTTGAATGAAACAAATTCTATTTTTTTTAATAATATGTTATAAAAAAAGTTTACACACAAACTGAAATTTTTTTAATTTAGATAATAAAATTAATGCATATAAGACAGTGAAACAAAGGAAGTGAAAGTAACATGAATTGAAACATACACTCTAAGTAAATAAAAAAATATAACATCCAACATAAAAATAAAAAGCACAGCAAATATACATTTTGTATTTGTTTAAAAAGCTAAAGCACACTTCATACATATCATAAAAAAAATTTCATAAAGTATTCACAAATTTAGGAAAACTACTGAACATTCTTATAGAAATTTTATAAATAATTATTAATGACAGATTTAACAACTATAGAAAAAACTTTTTCCTCAGCATATTTTTTCACATCAAAGTTTAAAATATCCACACTTGTTTTGAATTAATTAAACACACAGCTTGACAATTACACATTTTTCTCTGAAATTTAAATCAATAAAAATTTATAATTTTATTAACATTTTCAATGTGCATACTGTTTTTAAATGAAACATTCAAATAACAATATATCAATTGTATTTCCTTTAATAAAGATTTAACATGAAAAATGAGGCTTAATTTATATTTAAAATCTTTAGACAATTCCAAGAGAATGAAACTTCGAGAACTAAAATGGCAGGGATGCAAATAAATATCGCTTCCAACATGGTTACTTAAGCATTTTAATAAAAAGAATTAATTTCCTTTAAATAATGTAATTTTTATTAACCAATAAGGATTGTCAACACAGATTGTACAACTTAAATCTGGATGGAAGTAACAGAAATCAGTACTATTTAGATCAAAAGAGCGATTAATTAAGGATAATATTAGACAAACTGAATTCCTTTCTTCTCTTCCCAAAAGCTTTACATTCAAATATTAGTACTGCTAACCAATCAAGTTCAAGAAACTAAATAGTTAACTTTTATATCTTTAGGCTAATCAGACAATATCATGAACTTATAGATTTTACTATATGGTAATAAAACTTTGATATTATATATATATATATATATATATATATATATATATATATATATATTAAACGACTCTAGTTAGCTATTATACATTTTTTGCTTTTTGGTCAAAATCTGTTAATATTTTATTATTTGGTTTTTTATTTTATATCTAGTGAGAATAAAATAAACTAATATTATTCTATTATGATTTCACTGAAAATTTCAGATAAAATTAATAAAACTGTTTTTAACAAAACATTAATATCTATAGAAGAAATTAAAATGTTCAGGAGTTATTCACTATTTTCCAGAGAATAAGGGGGGGGGGAGTATTTCAAGAAAAGCTGATAAATATAAATAATACTTGCATTTGCTACCAAAACTAAAAAATTTTAAATATCATTAATTCCAAAATAAATCTTTTTGTTGCAAACTTTATTTTTCAAAATATTCATTTAAAGTTGTACAAATGATAAGCTATAAATTTTAAAGAATTTTTTTTTGCAAAATCTGTATTGTATTATACCATTGTCAAGATTTAAGTTCAGTCAAATTATTGATAAATTTTAATAGTTCTATTATTTTACAAATTCCAAATTAACAAAAAAAAAAAAAAAAAAAAAAAAAAAGCTACATTGGTGGAAGTTTTTCAGCTTAAATATCAGTTTTTTTTTTAAATGTATCAATTTAAATATGCTAAATGAAATTGCTCTTTTGTTCCTTTTATTGATTAATTTTATTTTAACATTGATTATCCTTTCACTTTTTATAAGTATTTTATTTCATTATTATTAATGGCTTTTAACAAAATATAAATTAATTTTTTTATATTAACATAAAATGTTTGCACTTGTAAAGCAGCAATCACATAAAATGGAACTTTAAATTAATTATATTAATAGTATTCCATCTGCATTAATAGTGTGGAATGAAATTTAAAAAAAAATAGTGTATGATTTTTAATAATAAATTATTCATTAATGATATCTTCATCCTGAGCTTTATGTACAGGAATCTTAACATTAACTTCACTTGCTGGAATTTAATTGAAATAAGATGAAAACAATAAAAACCAACACATAAAAGATCTTATTTTTTTTTTAAAAAAAATTAGAACACTACCACACAGAATTAAGAGCCCATTTTGTGGGCTTCAAGCTTTTTTTATACTTTAAGATCATGGCATTTGCGTTATAACATATTTCACTAATTTTATGCTCAAAGTTTTATACTTTGTATACACAATACCTACAGCTAAATGATTCTTCACATAATGATGACAAATTTCAAAATTTAAAAATACTTAAAATTAGTAAAATCACTAAGAAACATAAGCCAAGCTTACCAGCATGCATATATTCAAACGGCACGGGATATGGATCAAATATTACAGCTAAGTCGTACCCAGCCTCTTGTGCAAAATCTACCTATAGCATCAAAGAAAAATAAAATTAATAAATGTGTAGCATTTGAATGTAATGTAAATTTAACAATGTGAAACAGAATGTCACCCAAACAAAATATTACAAATTCAAGATATATTATAATTTTTAAATATAAGAATTGATACATAACAAAAATAGACAGACATGAAATTTAAACACTTAGATATCTTTACAGATAAATTTTAATTTCTTCCCTATCTTTTATTATCTATTAATATAGGCATAAGAATCATACAAAATGCATATATATATATATATATATATATATATATATATATA
>JAPDSC010021828.1:74781-129527 GCA_026290005.1 Latrodectus geometricus | reverse complement strand
TTATCAGTCAACCTACTTTATTTTATAAAGAAAAAGACTTTTTGGAAATCATTAAACTCTTTGTTAGAATGAATTTTATATTTGAGGAGCAGATTCTGAATTACTGAGCACGTTTTCCAAAATGTTATTCAACTTTTCTGATGCACAGATATTTCTATAGCAGCATAAAAAAAAATAAAGAGAACATTTCAAGCATTTTGAATTAATTGATAGAGATTTCAAAAGCACAGCATTATATAGACTAACAGTAGGTTCAAGGAAAAAATAAAAATTAATCAAATGGAATCAATTTTTAAGCTCATTCTATTCTTGAGCAACATCAAATAAAATTATAAAACAGAAAAAATAATTTCAGAATTTCAAAAATCTACTTGTCATCATTATACAAATTTATTATTTCCAATTTTTACAATAAATTTTTAACTACAAATATTGCCCACTTAACAATTGTTTATTACTAACAATTGATTAGTTTATCATAAAATATTGTTAGTCATCAACAACTGTTAAGTGTGCAATAAGAAAATTGACAACTGCAAAATAGAATGACTTCTCATGCATTCAAAATGTATAGATTATTATCTAAGTAACTAATTATCTTGATCTTCAATCAACAATAAGGAATCAAATTAAATTCGGAGAATTTAAAGAAAATTAAATGAAATCTAAATTATTTTATGGTAAGCTATTAAAAAAAAGTTTGATCTATTATTTTAACATGTTAATTGATTAATGTACACAGACAATATCTTGATTTTTTTGTTTCCATTATTCTTTTATTCTGCAATGTACATGTGTGAATGTGTTTATAGAATTTAGAATGCAACTCAATCTGTATTAAAGGTTGACCAGAAACACGAAAAGGCATAAAAACAGCATATAATTATCTTAAGATTAGCTCTTTGTTGTAACTGAATTTCTTTAGCTTATATTTTTCATCATAATGAAATAATGATGAAAATAAAAAATAAGATCATAATAAAATTGGAATTAAATTATTTTGTGTTAATTTACTCAATAAAAGGAATTTAAAAAAATTCATGATTAATTTCAGTTTTTTCTTAATGATTTCTCTCAAATAAATATATATTTAAAATTTATATAATGAATTAGATTTCCTGACATTAGATTTTTTACCTTCTAGCTCCAGTGGACAAATCCCATATAAGGACCCAGGTGTTTTCCAAACCATTCACAACACAACCTCCTTGGGAAGATATTGCTATACTGCAACTGCTACTTTCAGGTTTCCATTTTTTAAATAATGTCCCACTTTGCAAATCATACACAATGATAAAATTTGGAGAAGTATCATGAAGTTCCTATAGTTGAAAAAAAATTTATTATAATTTAATGTAATGATTAAATTCCTTATAATATTTTATGCCTTATCATTCAATATAAATCAAAAGAGCAAAAAATATATAGATGCACATATTTTTACCGAATATTTTTTCTTTTTTAAGATTATCAAAGTCATAACAGGAAAACACAAAGATAATGAATATTTCAATACTTGAGAATTTAACTGTCAATAATTTAATTATAAGTTAGCCACCTTAGTGATAACTTAATTACTATCCCACATCATTCTGATTCTATCTAAACATATTATTCTCTTTTCCAGTCTGGGAGTAACAAAGAAATCTGGCCACTGATATATTTTTCATTTTATCATTAAACTTTCTCCCCCACTCTGTAATTTCAAATTCAGTACAATATATATAAATAGTATTTTTTTTATTGCAAAAAGAGGCATATCAAATATGGACTTTAAGCTTATATTGTTTATAAAATTTTGCTGAAAGTTAACCTTGTCTTAAGATTTGAAAAAAGTGTTTTTCAGATATATTTATAGATACAACACTCAAGCGCTCATAGAAATTTCACAATAACATTACAATTTTGCAACCATTCTACTGGGCAAAATCTTTGAAACATATAGGATCCATGAGCAGTATATACCATACAAAATGATGAGTGTGCTTGGAGAATCTAAGAATTTATTATTTAATCCGTGGTAAAATAGTATGATATTCTAAAACTTATTTTATAATGACAGGATTCAAATATTCAAATCCTTAATGAGAATTACTTTCTTTATAAAAAATATCGCAAGAGTGCCTCTTAAAAAAATGCAAAGACAGAAAATTTCAAAATAAAATATTTATTGATCATTTTATGCAGTTTCACAATTTGCTAATTTGTTCTATAAATTAGTTGTTTAAACAATATTTTTTCACATTAGACACATTACTTGATGTTTGTTCCTTATGTTCTAGCATTCTACAGATAATCTAAATTAATGTACAGAATTTGGAATTGCGATGTTAAAGAACTAATTCATTTTCTTTAAAAACTAATAGGTGAAACTCTAATTAGATTATTCTATTGGATTATAATTAGCTTTTTTAAAAAAAGCTCTGTAATTTTTTAATTAACTATGTTAATTTTTCAAGCTTTGACTTTACAAATAATAGTGGCTGTGCATTAACATTTTATAATTTTCTACATTTAACATGTTCAACCATTGGTAATAAAACATTCAAAATACAGCAACTAAATGAAATATAACAATAATAAAAATCATAAACCTCTTAAATTAAATATATATATATATATATATATATATATATATATATATATATATATATATATATATATATATATATATAACTATAACAAGTACCCTAGAACATTAAATTTTTCAGAGTGTAAATCCTAATTCATTAAAATGATGTACAATACCTACATAAAAAATTATAAAGAAAGTTATTTTTTGATGAACAAATAATATTAAATTTTATTTTTCCTAAATTTTCCCCAAATATGACTTACCATATTTCTGGTATATAATCCACAGATTATATGTTAAAAAAGTCTAGAATTTAATTGTGTGTGTTACATGCCACCATGGATAATTTGATAAGAAACATTGTCCATCAGAAAAGCTTACAATAAACTTTTGAAATAAATGCCATTTATGTTTTGAAAATAAATAACAGATGGAACCATGACTCAGCTGATTTCAGCCGTAATCAATTTGTCCAATTACGTAAAATAATGAATTTGTTCCCTAAAAGATACTACGGTTATTGGCTATTGTCATTTCGTATTTTGTCATATGAAAACGAAAATACATAAGCTACACAGCATATTTTAAGTTAAAAGCAATAGAGAAAGCAAATAAAAAAAATGGTAAAGAACATTAATGTAAGGTGAAAAACAAAGCATGCACAGTACAAAAGAGAAAAACGTTTCCAAAGCATAGTTTTAAAATAATTTCTTTTATTTAAAATATGTCTAACCTCATTTTAAAAGTTATTAAAATTGATGTTTTGCTAGAATCTCTTCTCAGAATTATTGCTCTTGATGATCGATTTGGTGTTTTCATCGCAGTTGATTGCACTTTGCGATGAGGTGGGTCCAAATAAGATAAAATCAGAAGTTTTTCATAATATGTTTCTAACAATGTTTTTCTATAATTTATTAATTAATTTATAATATTTTAAATCAAACTATTCTTTATTTAACATAACACCACATTATCATCATATATTTTTGGCTACTTGTAGGACAAATTACTGTGGATTAAGCAGAATGTTTTTTTCCTTTTACTGGAAAAAAATATTTTTTGAAAATAAGCTGCTGCAGATTATATATAGAAAAATGCAGTAAGTATTTTCCTATATATACAATCTCAATTCTTTCCATCATGTGATAGAAAAAAAACTTATATAGTAAACCAGTAAACTATCAATACATCATTTTATTTATGAAATCTTTAATATACAAAAATATTTGCACTGAAAAAAACTATTTTCATAAGATTTAGTAAATTAAGTTTATTTGAAATTTCAAAAGTTGCTTGAATGAAATACAGTTCACACCAGCAATTCAACATACACAAAATGTTATTCCAATTATTTCATTTAAAATCCAAATGCAAAGCTTTAAACAAATATACAGTTGGTGAACTATATTCCCATCTGTTTCAAAATCTCCATTTACTATCAAGATATTTTCTTCACAGAAAAGTTTTTATTGGCTACTTTCTAGTATACACATAGTTGGGTAAATATAGAATAAGCATTTTATTACTTTAGAAACAAAATGCATTTTTCATTTTCATTCATATATATTTTTTCGCAATTGATAAATTCTCTTTTAGAATCTAAATTATACAGTAATCAACATATTCTAATTTTCAAAATTTTTCTCCACATTATTTAATATTTTATGTACTTTTATTAATATTTAATGAAAAAAAAAATTTCATGAAAGACTTCCTTATGCTTTTAAGCCCCACTATGAATTGTTATACATGTTGACAAGTTCTTTCCATTTTGACAAGGTTAATTTATAACTAGTGAATCTCTGTAAGCTCAGTTTTTAGAACTAAAGTAAATGTAAGAATGTCTTCATTAAAATATGCAATGATAATTGTTTTATTTTTAGTAGCTCAACTGCATACAAAATTTTTAGATTTCTAAGGTTGATATCACAATCAGTCTCATCACTGTAGTTGCCAGATTGTGATGGGAAAATAAACCTTGCTTTGAAACCCACATATATTCTGGATAAAACTAGTCTTGATTGGTTCTTTAACTATATTATTTCCATTTACTACCTATTTACTAGCACCAAAACTAATAGTATACAATATTATTGATATAGGAATAATGACTTCAATAATAACTAATCATTATTTCTGTGTTTTGTTTTGAATAATATTTCAAATGAGATAATTGTGAGCAAGTATTTAAATTCATCTCACAAAAACAGTATAGCAGAAAATATAAAAAATAATAAAATTTAGACCATTTTCAATAATTATAACTGGATAATTGCCCAAAGTGATGTAATTTAGGTTGATAGACAACTGCATATTGGTGCAAAATTTGGAAATTGTACTAAACAATAGTATTTCACCTAAACTTTTATAGACCTTGATAGTATTTTATCCAAATTTTATTTCTCCTCATGATAATCTTTCTTTTTAGTTAACTAAAGTGAATAATTCTTTAACGAAATCGACGGGTATGTAATTTCAAACGGTTGCATTATTTCTATTGTTCTAAAACTCTATTTTTATTAGAAATGCTTAATTTTAAACAGTAAGACAGCAAAAAATTACAGGAATAATTTCATGTGCAATTTTATACCATCAGTAAAACATCTAAAATTTATTATAACAGTTTTAAGATGAAAAATCACAACACTAATTAATTAATTTGGTGGATTTACATATTAAAATTATCAGATTGTTTTAAAATTTGAAAATTTAATTATCTAAGGTAAAATATTTTTTATTAAGATAATAATCAATTAATTATTAGTTGAGTTGCTAGATTTTTAAATTAATAGGTATAGAAAATTAACCACAAAATCTGCTCATTACAATATTGTAATGAACAGATTTACTAAGTTAAATTGCAATTATCTTCTACTAAAGTATTTAATATGAAAATACTAATTCTTGAAATTAATATTTTTTCAAAATTGTGTATTTAAAACTTTAAACTTATTTTATATTTATGCACAAAATTTATTCAATTTTCAAATATTGTATAATAATTTTCAACTGACATATATAACTTCAACATAACTCACCCTGCAAACAGATACAACATAATGACCATCATCACTAATAGCAGACAATCTAGTTACAAACTCATGATGAGGTATCCTGAGATCATACACTAATTTTCTACTGGTAAGATCCCAGACGAGCAGAGGAAATGGCTTTTGAGTTTCATCACCACACACACATATCCTACCATTTGCACTCACCAATAAACTGTTCAAAAACCTGAACAAAAAATATTATTAGCAACACAAAATATCATTCAGAAAAATACTTATTCAATGTATATTAAAGAGAATAAGAAGTAAATAATTGTAAAAAAAATAGAAGAAAACATAAATTTGTAGATGCAAATAATTTTTATCTGAATGTCAATTAACAACTGATAAAACCATTAACATTATTTTGTAATAAAATCTTCAACACAGAATTATCTTCTGAAAACTATTTTTTACGCAATTTCATTGTTTAGTTGATTTAATTGATTGAAATTACACACATTATATAATAAATTATTTCATAATATATATAATTACCTACTGTAATATTATTCAAAATTGTAAAATAAACTTTCAATGGCAATAAAATCTGCGATATAGATAAAGTTGATACAATACTAAATATGTAGATTAACATAAATACAATATAAAACGACATAAATATCGATTTCATTTTGACCAGCTTTGAATTTGCAGTCTATCAAAAATGTCATAAAATCACTACACAACACATTTTCCAAATATATATATATATATATATATATATGATTAAACATTTAAATTAATAAACTATATTAGAATTAATAACAAAAATATTAAAAAATTATGAAATATAAAGATTATAAAAACTCTATTTTTATTTAAATAGAATTTATTATGAAGAATACAAATATTAAATTCTATAAAAAATTAGGGGAACATGTTCCCTAATACTTCAAAACAGTCTGTATAAAAGAAATTTTTTTTAAACAAATATTGAACACATACAATGAAATATCAAATAATAATATTGAAATCAATGTAGAACAAAAGTTTAATGAAAATAATAGCAAACAATCTGGAATCTAAATACCAGATCAAGACACAAAAGTCATAAAATAAACTTAGAAATTTCAAATGAGTTACTCTAGAAAAAATTCTAATTAAAAAAACAAATTGCTCACAATTGAGAAATATCTGTTTTTAATTTATTATATACATAACATTAAAATAGAATTGACAAAATTGAAAGTTCAGAATATTTTTAGAATTTTTAATTATTCATAAGCAGTTAGAGATCTGGACTTCCAGAAAAAAAAAAAATTCACCAAATTAAAAAAATGCACTAAAATTACTAAAAGAATTGTGATAGCTGGGGTACACAAAAAAGAGAAAGAGTGAGAATGATGAAACAAATTTGATTGAGTTAACATTTATTATGTAACACAAGCTGACGCCATTACTAACTTAAGGTTGGGTTTTATGACGCAAGGTCCAAAAAGGACAAGCCGTGACACCATTACTAACTTAAATAATTCATTAGAATGTATGCAAAAACCTGGTTGTATTATACTCCTATAAGCCAATGGTGTTTAAGGCAACTAGATAAATAAATTTTGCTATTGTTAAAAACATTATAGTTATGTACAAAATTGAAATGTTATTTTTTGAATGCTAAATTATTCTATTCCTTAAATGACAAGTTGAATGACATTAGCTTAATAACTGCACTAATATATACACAAAAATCAATTATGTTACTTAAAAATATTAGCCTTAAAAGCAAAATGTTTTACTTTAGGTTAAATATTATAACTTTCAGTCTTACTAATTTCAAAATTTAAGCAGAAGAAAAAAAGTGATTTACCTATCTTCGCCAACTTTAAATGTAGTTTCCAAATCTCCAGTTTCTAGATTTGTCATGTTTACATACATCCGATTTCGAGATAGAGCAACAGCATAATTTTCATTGTGCAATCCATAATAAGCCATTTTTTGATTCATAACACCTTTTAATTTTACCACTAATGTTCCTTGATCCATATGATAAACTTTTAATTCACGATTGCAAAGTACTAAAGCTCTATGTACATCAATCATTTTAATATCTTTAGGTTGATTGATGCCAGTCATAGTACGAACAGCTGCTTGTTCATATATATTCCAGACAACAATTTCATTTTTATCACCAGATATAGATACAACATGTGATTTATCTTCTTTAATAGTGTACAAACCTGTAAATGGAAAGCTTTTTACATCTGGAGATTCTGAATTTGGAGAATGATTTGAATTGCAATTGACTACAGAAGTTGAAATACTTGGTTCTTCTAAACAAAATCCTAAAGGTAATAAGGAAGAAAGGGGAGGTTTACAAGATGTTTCATAAATATTGTATAAAGCTGGAAAGTCTGAAGTGTTACTGGCATTCAAAAAAAATTTCTTCAGGCGTCCATGGACTTGTGCAAAAAATTGAGATCCATCACTTCTAAGTGCATAGCTAGATAATTGTACAAAATTTTCCAATAATTCCACTTGTTTATCACTTTCTGATAAAGTCTTTTGATGACATGAAAGATCTTCCAGTAATTGATAAGGATCTGCACCACAAAACTTATATAAAAGCCAGGTAGTATCAAATAAAAAGTTATCCCTAATAGAGTCTTTCATCTGTAAAACAAGATAAGGAAGTTCTTCTAATTTTCTCTTATTAGGGTTTGTTCCATATGCAAGAGGTTGTTCAAGAACAAAACGTTCTTGTGACTTTTCTGAATCTGGTGCAATGGGTTTTGCCCTTCCTTCTGCCCATTTGCCACAAAAATAGTCAACTAACACTTGAGCACTGCTTTTAGTTGTCCAACCTTTTTCAGTAAGATATTTTTTTATGACTGTCCTATATTCATCACAAGAAATCATAGTCAAAGTACGACCTCCAAGCACCTGAGTTCTGAAGAAAGGTTCAAGGAAATGTTTTACTGAAGCCCATAAAACAGCTGGTATTCGCCGAACTTTTGTTTCCTCACCAAAGAATACTAAATTTAATATATTATCTTGACAAGACAATAAGTCAAGCATTTCGCTTTCACTAATACCATGTTTTGTAGTAATCAATAATCCCAGAATAAAAGTTAATAAAGTTACACCTAAATGAGATTCTACATGAGCTAAATATTGAAAAATTAAACCATCTGTACTCTTTTGAATCTTATCAGACATTTCCACCAGCATTTCAATCCATTTAACAGCCATGATTCCAAGCAAATGAGTATACCGGGCACTGGTATCTTCTGTTAGATATGCTGTTATTGCTTCTTGTTCAGAAGGACTTAATCTTTTTTTATGATTTTCCAAAAATTTATTGATAGTACTTTTAGCTTCTTCAATAGAGGGATTATTTAGAGTGATGAAACATTCAGGGTTTTCAATAATCTCCTACAGCAAAAATAGTAAGAACATCTATCAATATTAATAAGCATAAAAAACATTACAGTAGTCTTTCAAAAAGCTTCATGCAATAAACTACACTATTTTAGAAATAAATAAATTAATTTTTATCATTTATATTGAATCCAATAAGCAAAAGAGAAAAGATGTACTTTTTCAGTATCAAATAATTACACTAAAAATGCAAAATAGATTTAATTTTGACAAAGTAGATAAATAATTAATGCAAAAAATACTCATTTAGTTATATATTTTTAGCAATTATTAAGAGTTATCATTTATTAATTTAGGCTGTTATATTTAATTTCTGAGATTAGTTACATTTTATTTGCATGTTTAATAGTTATAGGATGATATAACAGCCATAGTTAATAAAAAATCGATAACAATAAGATATCTAGCAAGTTACCTCTGCAAATAACAGAATTATTTCTAAAACTAAGCAGAAAAAATGTGCATTTAGTATAATTAAAAATTTACCACTTAACAATTTTTCATTAGCATGCATTATACAATTTTGAAAGACAATTGAGGAAATGAAAAAATATAGAGAAAATAAAATATTTATACAATTTTAAAAAGAAGAAAGGTTGGAAAAATATGCTAAAGCATAATTTGATGTTTTTAAATGAAAATAAAGTAAAAAAAAAAAAAAAAAAAAAAAAAAAAAAATTTTTTTTTGAGATGAGAAATTTGACTGTTTCACATTTCATTCACTATTTTAAAAAATATTGATCAAGCAAAGAAAACAAATGAATAACTTAAAGCAATATTCCATACTTTGGAAATTTCTACCAGTAACTGAAGTTTAAATGATAATAAAAATGGCATGTAAATTATAAAAAAAGCATTAGCTATATTAGTTATATTATTTGTAAGCTGCATTCTTAATAAGTTAATTTCTTAATATTTAACCTAAGATGACAATAGGAATTGCAGCAGAAAAGAAAAAAGGTAAAAATGGAGATTAATAAAAAAAAGTTTTCCTTTATCTTTTTCATTTCCATAGTAATGGTTTCTTCAATGGTTGCTCAAAGTGTACAAAACAGATGCAAATTGAAAGGATGTTTTATACTTTATTTTGTAAAGAGTGACAAATAAATCATTATATAAATGATTTTCATGGTTTTAAATCATTATGATTTTCCAGTTTCATACAAAGTTATCCTTTATTGATAAAATGTAAACAGGAAAACTAATAAAATAATAAAAATTATATTTATGTAATAATTTCTCACAATTAGCAATTATTTTAATCTGAAGCTTATTCTACATTATATTATATTATATTAAGCTTATATAATATAGGATAAGCTTCAGATTAAAAAAAAAAAAGTAATACATTTTTTTATTTTAAAGGAATTTGTTTTATACCTTGCTAAATGAAAAACTCACAAAAATGCACTTACATGTCATTAAATAAACTGACAATCAAGAATCAATACATATTAATTTTAATATTTTAAAAATAAATAATAGTGTTTGTCTTCCCTAGGACGTTAAAAACAAGTTTTATCTTAAAGAAGTATATCATAAGTTTTATCTCACACAAATGATACATTCTAGATATTATATATAACCTAACAATTCAAAGCTTTGTACAACATTCCAAATATTCTTATTATATTGCCAACCAATTGTTAATCAGAATTTTAAATAATATATTAATTATTTTATAATATATTAATTATAAAATTATTTATTATTATATAAAAAAGGATATTGGCAGATATGAATATAAAACATCAATTCAAAATTCAGATTGAAATTGTACTTTTTTAAGTAAAATATAAAAAAAAAATATTATAAATAATCCTTTTTCCTATTTTTTAAAATTAAAGGCAGTATTTTACACGCATCTTTTAATAAAATAACTTTACTTTTTTCCTTTAAAGTATGTCAATTTTTAAAAAAGATTTTGAAAAAAATAGATATAAAAAAATTGCAAACAGCAAAAGGAAGAAAATATTTTTCTTTAAAAAAAATTCTTACAACAGATAAGTAATATTTTAGTTAGCTAATTTAATTAACAAAAATATATAATTAAACATAATTTGAATTAGTAATGTGAAAATTATTTAATAACTTTGCCATTTTTAAATGTTTCAATAATATAAATGTAAAAATCCTTTAGCATATATAGTTCCCTTGCTATATTTATTTTAAACATAACTTAATATTTTTGATAGCCTAAAAAATATTAAGTTATGTTTTTGATAGCCTAAAGAATTTCCTATAAGATAAAAAAAAAATCTGTTTAAAAAAATATAAAAATAAAAATTTACATATAGCACATAAAATCAGAAACATAATAGGGAAGGGAGCACAAAAATTGAATTATTTTTTTATTATATTATTTCTTTTTATTATTATAAAAACGAGATATTACTTCATACTAATGCATGATGTTAAATTTTAAAAAAAGATAGGAAATAATAAAAATATGTATACATATGAAATTAGATTTCTGTACCTTCATTTTTAGAAGTTCTTCACTGTCATCCCTAACAGTTACAATAAGTCTTACATGAGATGGAAGTTCTCTTGGCAGCCATTGAAGATTTCTATTGCTGTACTCCGCAAGTTGATCAATACCATCAATTATTATTATAAGAGGGCGTAATTCAGATACTTTAGATAATAATTTTCCTAATCCAAAATCCCAATTATGAATACTCTGTGAGAAAAAAAGTAAAGCAAAAAACATTAGACATATGAAAATTTAAATCTTAAAATGTAAAAGAGATTTTAAAGCAGACTAAAAAGTTTTTTCTACTCTTAAAAATTCCATAGAAATATAATTAAAAATATTAACAAAAAAAAGAGTAAATTTGTATTATTATAAAGGAAAGTAATTTAAAAAATGTCTAATACTATTATTAACTTTTAAAATATAAGCTTATGTGATTAAACATTTCTTATAAATTGCAAACTTAATAAATTATAAACTTTAGCTAGTTTTTCTACATATTTAAATAATTTGACATTTTTACATCAAAGTATTTTGCAACAGTTACCCCTATATATCTGCTGTTCATTTCAGAGATCAACTTTTATTTTAGAAACTAAAAATAAAATGTGAATAAACTTATAAGCTTTTAATATTGATTCTTTTTTGGAAGTGGTAGACCGATATTGCTAGAATGATGAAGGAAACCTTAATTTTTTTCTAAAATTTAATTTTATAATCATTACTTATTATTTTAAATTAATGTACCCTGGCACCTTTACTTAAATAATAATTATATTATTAATTTTAAATCCATCTTCAATCTATCCATATTAAGACATTTTATTTTAACATTCTGAGTAGAGTAGTGAGTAAGTTTTGGAAAGCTTTTAGTAGACACACTCTTCATTTTATTTGACTGCTTATTATCAAGTACTTCTTTATGTTTCTTGAAATACTTTTACTTTTTAAACACAGTTGATAATCCTATTCAATATGTTAGTACATGCTACATAATTCATTTTTTCAATTTGAATTCCAATATTTGCTTCTATTGTTACAACTGATTTGTTATGACATATATAATTATCTGGCATTTTTAAATCAATTGTTCGTTTGAGATTATTACCTTTTTCCATTCATCATTACTTGTAATTTTTTTAAGTCCTCTTCAACAGTATAATATTAATTAAATTACACGACAAAATTGAGTTAGCAATTTCTAGTATCGTAGGACAATCAAACATAAGACAATATAGAATTAAATATCATTGTTTGAATAATTTTAATTTTCTTCCAATTATTTTTCTGCCTTGGTTATTTCCATTCATATAGCCAACATATTTTTAATATCCTGGTTTGCTCATTTGACTTTTTCACCATAATAGCTTTTTATTAAAGATTAATATAAAGTGTCAAAACTTTTTCAGCATAACATCACACATTTCTTTTTTTAAGCAAAGTAAAAAAGGCAAAATGTTAAAAAGGAAATAAACTGCTTCTATTATGAATTATAACTATTTCAAATGATTTAATTTGCTTGAAGCTAGATTGCAAATACTACAAATAAGGAGGAGCAGAAACAGAAATTTTGAAATAAAATTTATATACACAGGATTAATCAAAATCGATTTAAATAGCAATTTTAGACATTTACAGAAACAGTAACTCCTAGGTTTTACAGCAAACACTTGATAAAAATTAGATATGAAGTCATATTAAAGCCTACTTCTACTAAACAACTCTAATTAAAGCTAGATTTTAATAGGAGTTTCAAGGACTTACCAGATTTAGGGACTTTACAGTAACATATATCATTATATAAACTTAGATTATGCGATGGAAAAATATAATAACTAGAGTGAAACCCACAGTTTGAAGTAGATTCTGAGCCTCTGCGTGGCGCAGCATGTCCTTTCTTGGACCTTGCGCCATAAAACCCAATAAATCAATCAATCTGAGCCTCTGCAAACATCCATACAGCAGATACAAATCAAACTCATGAACATTGAAGTGAAGGCTAGAGTACTAGCCATTTGACTGCCAGCTCGTCAAAAGAACAGAATGCATCATTATCAGAATGTTGAGGTAATGAATTTATACAGCTTCAACTTGTTACTACTTGATTCTTTTGCATTTCTAAATTGACTGCACTTAATTTTTAGCAAATTTCAATAAAGTTTTTGTACTAATCAATATTTTCATAGTTTTATTCTTAATTCCAAATTTAAAAAATTATCTGTAATTTTGCTCCACTAATAATGGATTTTGGTTAATATAAAGAATGATAAATAATAAATTTTCATTAAGTCTTTTTACAGTTGATCAACATATATATTGCTCTTTTCTTAACTAAAGTTGTGAAATTTCCGAAATAAGTGATTTTGGATAACAATTTTTCCTTCAAAAACTGAAATTTGTGATTTTATTATTTATAAGCCAAGTTCTATAAATCTTCAATTAATAAATTTATTGCTTAAAAATTCTGAACATCGTAGATTTTATTTTAAGCACATATACATATGTACACACTTTAAAAATATTTATAAATTGAAATTAATTTAAAAACACATATATATAAGTATGTATATATATAAAGTGATGCTAAATATTTTAGTATTTCATTTTTAAGGTATAAGTATTATACATTTATGTACAATAATTTAAATGGCCTTTATTAAGTATTTTATTATTATTCTAGCAATTCTTTAAAAATATATATATATTACATTTTAAAATGAATATTTTTAAAAGATTTTGAAACTTACAGATGAAGCAACAGCAGGATGTTCACCATAAAGTGCACAACACTGTTCAGAAATACTTCTCAACAATTGCTGCTGAGTTGAAGATTCTGCAGTTAAGCCAACGATTCTAGTGATTATACAAGAAGAGGGAAACCAGGCAGATGCATATTCTGTCACTTTTGCCATAAGACTTGTCTTCCCACAACCAGAAGAGCCACTTACAATCAATGGACAATTTGTAGTACCAGCAAGATAATCTTTGATTCTAAATAAACTAGATTCTTTGTTAACAAAATTTTTGCTTAACTCACGGCAGGCTTGATACTGTTGAATAAGTTCTAAGTATAAAGGCTTCTCAATTCCTAAAAATGAAATGAAAGGAAAAATGAGAAAAACTTCATCATGATAGTCTCTAAAAATAAACAAAGAAAATGCATTTGATAAATTGTTTAGAAAAGATATTAAATGAAAATATTAAGTTTAAAAGAAAATAAGAACAAATAAAATGTTAAATATGACAAAAATGCTACATTTAACAAATAACTACTTCAGATATTCTAGTAGGGTTTCTAACATTTTGAATGTCCTCCAATAATAAATAATGAAGTTTTTAAAGTAAAAAAGTATAACATTTAATATTTAGGAATATACAAAAATAAGAAAATTTGTCACTTTACTGAGTTAAATATCATTGTTTAAATACTTCAATTTTTCAATAGAATAACTTAAAAAATTCAATTTTTGTAAGTGCCCCATCAGTTCTGCAATTAGATAAATATGATGTAAGCAATTACACAACTAAAAATTAATATTCGACCAACCTCTATATTTTTCACGAGCCTCTTCAAGAAAGTCTTCCTCCAAAAGACCATCAATTAGCTTTTTTAGTTCTTCTTTCAATGCATCACAAAATTCTGATATATACTGTTCATCTTCTTCAAAATTCTGTGGATCCAAGCCTTCTTCATGCCATTTCACATAAAACACTAGTTTTTGTGTATCTGGTAAATAATCCTCCAGTTGAACTTTAGATTGATCTATTTTCCTTGCACTCGGAGAAGGTTTATCTGTAGTTGGCTTGTGAGTGAAGCGGCGCTGCGTCCAAAACACTCTTTTTGCTTCCTGTGGGTCATCATTTACGATGAATTTAATTTCATCTTGAAATACTAAAATGAATTTAAATCATATTTTAATTTATTTTATAATTTTTGAAATCATAAAAGTTTTTAAATTAATACTACTACAAATTTTGAATCAACTTTTTTGTTTAAAAGATCTCAAGCATCTAATTTAACTTATTTTAAGCCAAAATAAACAATTTTAATCCCTTAAAATAATCAGCTCGATTTTTATTGCAATCACTAAATGTTTCTTAATAGAAAAACAATTCAAAAAAATTTTTTGTATAAAAACTCAGGTATATAACAATGTTTAATAAAATGAATCGATTTACAACTAATTATTTATTAATTTTGAATCCATATAAAATAAATAATTTAATATTACTAAAGAAAAATAAGTACATTAAATAATAATTTAGGATTGCATTCAAATAATAAAAATAAATACCAAATTATTTAAAAGTTATGCACTTTAAAAGCAAGTGTTAAAAAGATACTATTGAAATGGTTAAATTTTGTTTGAGCTATGACATTATATCAAGAACAAATTTGTAATTTTTCTTTAAAAATCTGATTCTTTTAAAATTAGATAGTTTACATACACTGCTTTTTCAGAAAAATACAATTTTCTCAAAACACACTGAGTGTAATGCTATTCATAAAAATATACATACAATTTTCTATGTCATAAAATTTTGTAGAATGCATAGGGGTTTTAGTAGATAATGATTACTTTGACAGTTTTAAATACTCTTTAAATCAAAAATTTGTATCACTATTAAAAACAATTCATTGTTCAGCCATTTTCCAATTGTACTTCAAAATTATTTTGTATGAGTAAAACAAAAACCCTCTAAACTTACACTAAAAGCTTTTAAACTTAAACTATACATCTTCAAAAGGATAAAATTTTAAAACTGTTTTACAGCATTCAGAATATTTCTACACCATAATTATTTTTTGGGATAAATAAAAGGTTTTGATAACTGTACATATTGTAGCTTTTATTAATCAATTAACTTCTAATTAATTTGCTTAGAAATCATTCAAGAAGACACATCAAGTAGTTTACTTTTATAAAATTATAAAACTTCTTGAAAATTTTTAACCTTAAGAATCATGGTATTAAATTGCTAAATCATGATACAAACTATTGAACAAAAGTTTAATTTATCAAATAGGCTAGAATAAAAATAATCATAAAACAAACTTTGAAATAAATTTTTATTTTTGGGAAAAATGACACTAATTTAGTTTTTGTTTAATCAACATAACTTTTTAATAGCCATATTTCATATAAATTTTTCATTATGCCTTACAGAAGACATTCAGCACCTTTCATGTTAATTTCTGAGTTCATTCAAGAAAAGTAGTAGCCTAGAGAGACTGTAGATAATCATTCAAAGAAATCAGTGATCATGTTGGACAAAATCAAGCGATTGCATAATTGCTAATATTTCAAAATTTTAACAATTTTTTTATCACTTATTTTGATGTACACAAGACATCAATTTATAGTCAAAATTTTGCTTATGAATAAAACGATTTGGTTACATTTTGAGATAAATAAATATATATATTTTGTATTGTAAATACGAATATTTGAAGAATGTTTAAGTTTTTGACATTTTAACCAGTTTATATTTTATTTACTTGAAATGTCAGATACTGATTGCACTTCCAAGAGTCAACATTTCGTCATTTTATTTCATAACATATAAAATTAAAATATTATTTAAAGTAATTTAATTAATCTTTAACAGCTTATATATATTATTCAATAGTCATCATAATTAGAATCAAACTAAATTAAAAGACGTTCAAAGCAGATTTTTAAATTAAAAAAATAAAAGAATAGTAGAGAAAACTTTTGTTTTTTCCTTAATTCTTTATATGTATGCTATATTAATCTTATGATTGCTAACCAAACACAATTAAGAAATAAAAGAATCTTCATAATTTCAGACTACCTTGACATTCTGTACAATTTTACAGCTCCATTTTAGAGCTTATGACTTCTCCAAAATCTCTACATTGTAATACCAATCCATACAAATTTTCGTCTACGCAACTGTGATGGTAATCTGTAATTGCTGCATGTAGGATGGAATTATTATGGGCCAACAAAATTGATCGCACCCACATTGTCTTAACAGGCATACTGTACACAAAGCAGTGATAGATTATTCAGATTGGAATCCATCCTTCAGAGTCTACTCATACCATTCATTGTCATTTGTAACTGAATGAAACGTCCACAAAGTCCACTGTTTCATTTATATTCGATTAAAAACCAATCCCGACAATGGTGTGATGAAAGACGAACATGGATAACAGAAAAAAGAATTGTCTTTGATGACAAACCTCACTTCAAATTGTAACATGTTGGCCATATCTAAAACTGGAACACTGTAGTGAAACAGAGCTGTTGCACTATGCATCGCCACATTGGTCCTGTGCTCAATATCATGGCTTCAACTGGTATTGAATCTAACTCTCTCAATTTCATTGAGAGTATATCGACCAGTCAGAACTACATCTGGAATATTGGGGGCTTATTATTTTACCATAATTTCAACATTTGCACACAGTTATATTCCAACAAGATAATGTGACACTACAAGTGGCATGTAATGCTCAAGAGTTGTTTACCCATTAGATTGAATTGCTCTTTTGGCCTCATTGTTCTCTCAATATATTGCTAAATGAAAACATGTGGTCCATGCTTCTACAACTGACCCAAAATACATTACCTACTGCTACACAAGATTAACTTTGGTAATATGCAGGAGCAAAATAGATTGTTATAACACAAGGATACATCTAAAAATCCTTTGATTGTATGCCAAAGAGTATGACACAATTATAAGCCATAATGGTGACTATGATAACTACTGATTTTGTCATCATCCACACTTCACAGGAGCCTGTAAATAATTTGATCTTACTATAATATATCCAAATGAATTATTCCATATCTCTGGTCTTTCTTGAGTGGCTAACAGTGTATATTCCCCTACTCTGGATAACAAATTAAGAAAAAAGTAATATTTACGTTATATTTACAAAATTTAGCAATATGCAGCAATTTAATGAATAACTTTAGTTGCTGCTAATTATTTTTTGTCAAATCTATGAATTAAAATGATTATTTTAGTATAATAAAATTCACATTAAGAATAAAAACAATGATATCAAAGTGTTATTAAAATATTAATTTCTCAATACTATTAAAACTATCATGATGAGTTTTCCTCTTCTATTTAGTTAAAATTCAAAGTTATTTGTATCAAACATAACAGCACTGCTATTTGAATTGTTTTGATAAATACTGGATGAAATTGAAAACTGAAAAAGATCTTTAAGAAAGAACTTTCATTTTTGTGTATGCTATGACACAGTGATTGCCAAAAAATATATATTAAAAAGAAGCCTTAAAAACTACGTTAGAAGTATTAATTCAAATTATGTAATTGAGGGAAATTATCAGTTTATTTACTTCAATAGGTCTATACATAGTTAATAAAAATTCTGATTAGTCTCATCCTCACAATATCTTACTATGGAACAATTCTTTTACGGACAATTTAACATTACAAAATCTCATTTATGATTTAAATATATAAACAATACAAAATTTATTAATTATTATAAAATCTAAAACACTTTAAAACAAAAATAATTTAACATAATATTTCCTAATATTTTCAATTTTTTATGATAGTAAATTTAACAAAGCTTTTTCCCAAAATTATACTTTTCTTAGTATATATATATATATATATATATATATATATATATATATATATATAATTTAACCTTTCAATAAAAAAAATTGCTGTTATTTAAAATTAAAAAATTACAATATTTTCTGAAACAAATCCATTTACATTTAATCAATGAAGTAAATATTATAGAATATATATCCATTAAATTTAGATAAATAAGACAGTTTGTAAATTTAATTTCTTGCACAATGTATAATAAAAAGCAACTGGAATATTTAGAAATCTAAAATATACATTAAATAATAATAATTTTCCTCAATTCCAGACAAAAAGAAATAATTTGATTAATTTGGTAAATATTAAATAAATGTATTTAGCAAAAAATATACATAGACAAATTCTTGGTAAAGGCTAGAATATTTTTGTAAATTGTAATATTTGTAAATTGTAAGGCAAAAATTAACATAAAGAATAACATTATAATTTCAGCAAGCAAATTATTTAAATAGTTCATATTTGTAGAATGTACAGTTCTTTATACTACCATCAAATTGTTTAAAATTTATAATAAATACATACAAAATAATTACATAATAGGAAATTAAATATTTGAATACAAACCAGAAGTGAGACACTTCTGCCTTTGCCCATCAGGTAAAATATTCCCGAATATTGCAATCATTCTTTCTGCCTCTTCTCTCCATAGTTTTGTGCATTTGCCTCTTTCAATAGGATCTTCACCAGCAATTTCAGGATAGTATTTTGTGACAGGTTGCAGGACATATACCATAGGTGAAGCCACTGAGTCTAACTTGTACCATTTAGCAAAAAGCTCTTTGTCAGCTTCTGATTCTACAGATTCCATTCCAGTTTCAAAATGAGGTTTTGGAAGGGAACGTGGTAAAAGTGTTGCTCCAATATTGTCATTGAAAATAACCTTAAATAAAATAAACATTTGAAGGCAAACATGTACAAATAAAGATTATAAGTTTAGACATTAGAATTTCTACATCAAAAAAATATCAAACTGTAAACAAAATTTATTTAGAAAATAAACAGCAGTTTCCTCATACAAAAAATTACATTTGATTATTGTTGTCTGAAGAAAAATCGTTGCCCTTATGTTTAAACATACAATTCTTATTTTGATAGATACTAAACTATTCCTTATTTAGATTGCAATTTATGGTATAACAGTACTGCTGTTCACATCAGTCAATTAATGATTGTCTGCAAATGTATGGATGGTCATACAGAATGGTGTGCCTAATCATGGCAGTCCAATAGCATTAACAACAAAGATGGACATGTTACTAGCATGGCATTAATAGGTCATACACCCACATAACAAGCCCTAACTCAAGGTATGGGGTAGTATTCAAGACAAATGTTTACTAACAGCTTGATGATGTTCACACACACACTCACAGTAGCATAGTCTATTCAGTAAATGACCATGATTCAAAAATAATTTTTTATAAACAAAAACTTTTGATGGTATGACCAGTAAATCGAGATGCAGAAATTTATTTACAGAATCATGATAGTCACACAGAAGAAAATAAACAGTGCCAGCATGTCTTCAATATTGTTACACAGGCTATCTCCAGGAATAATAGAATAGATTGCCATCAGATGTATATTTCAGTCACTTCTTGTTAGCATTCAGTTGTATGACCAGATATACCTGTACATTACATCCAATCTTATGTTTGGCTCAATGCTCAAGTGTATATACATTATTATTGCTGTCAGAGGTAGTGTTCCAAATATTCATTTCCGCCCTATTACAACTTCACAGTGTCTTGAAATTTAATCAATCGCTATTTTTAGCTGCCCAATTAATATCATTTGCTATTTGCATTTTCTTTTTTTATGCCATGGCAATTTTAATTAAAAATGCATTTAAAATGAAAATAACCTTAAAAATTTTACTGTAGCTAAAAACAGTAAATATATTTTGTATCTAAAACATTAGTTTTATACTCAAATATAAGTATAAGTTATATTACAGAATAATTATGCTAAATGTTGCTTAACAGATATATTACAGCTTAAATCAAAGTTAAGCATAAAATATGGAAGACAATATTTAACCAATAGTTAAACATTATACATAGAATGAATAATTAAATGTAATAGAAAAATGAATTTCACATAAATTGTTAGATATTTTAACCTTTAAGTCTAATATTTATTTCTCCAACAATTACAATATATGAATATTTATATGAAATAATTTTTTTAAATGATAAAAACATAATCAAATTATCTTACTAAAGTTAATAATCTTCTTCTCGTCCTCCATTTCTCTAAAGTTTTCATACATAAATCTGGTAAACTATGGTTAACAAGTCCTGCTCCAGGTATACCCCAATGTAAATCTATTACATTTAATTCATACCCTTTTTCTGCAGAATATTTTCTCAAGTGCAAAAAGACTCTCTCAATCAAAGCATCCCTTTCAACAACAGAATCTAAAAAAATATACATCAAAATATAGCTTAATGAATTGATACAATAAGTTTTCCAATATCATTTTGTATACATAATATATTACCTTTCAGCACAATATTATAAAATCTGCTATATAACTTATTACTGTATGTAAATTTATGCCTAAGTTTTGATAGTAAAAATGCGTGGCATGGAAAATAAGAATTAAGCAATGTAATTTGCAATTTTTAATGTTAAAAGTTTTTCCTTCAAATGTTAATTAAATGCTTAACAAAGAAATTATACTTCAAAATGAAGTTAAGCAAATCAGATCACATTATTATATTGCATTATTAATAGAAAACTTTAAACTCAAATGAAAAGTTTTATGAAATTCTTAATTGTTACATCAATAAAAACATAAGAATGTCGATATAAAATTCACAGTCATCCCTTGAATTATACAAGATTTTTTAATATAATGCTAAATAATAGAAGAATATACAAATTATTTATTTTTACTGTGATAATTTTGCAGACAACTTAGAAAACAGAAACATAAATATTTATTAGAGAAAGAATGTATGAAAATTCAAGAAGATTTGTTAACTATCAAACATTAATTAGTTGAAAATCCATGACTATCATTTTAGTCCTTTATTAGTTTCTTCATTTAAAAATATTTTTTTAATGATAAAGCAAGAGATAATTTAAGTTTTTTAAAATTTGGATATTACTATTTAACAAAATATTTGTAAAATACTTATAAATAAGTAATTTAATATTGGAAGGAGGTAGGGGGGAAAAAACATATAATATGTAAACATTTTTTTTATTTTTATTTTATTTTTAATTAGAGCATAATTATTGTTTTAGATTAAAACTATAAATTTTAAATCTTAACTGTGTTTAATTAAAGTATTTAAAAAAAGTAAAATAGTGAAAAAAAGTTTATATTTATACAATATTTTCAATTACTAATTCTCATTTTAAATTTTAACTTAGTGATAATTTTCACCACAGTGAATGATACTTTTTTATCCACAGTATTTTCAGTATTATTAATAATCAGTTTCACTTTTATAAGTTCTAAGTTTCTATTCCCTATTTACTAATAACAATACATATCATTTAATAAAGATATTTTTTTAAAAATGAGACATGATAAGTTTCTAGAATTTTTTAAGCTACAGAAGGCTACAAGCACTGCCTTTCACGATAGAAAATTTACAATTTTAACATGCATTTCTCAAAATATTTTCTAGTCTAAGTGTATAATAATTTATCTAAGTGTATAATTAATTTTTCTAATCTAAGTCTATAATGTATATTAAAAGAACACAGTATACATTATATTAGAAATATTTCTATTTTAAAAATAGTTTGAAAAGAAACTGTATATGATGTAATTTAAATAAAAAATTTTATTTATTGAAAAATAAGAATAGGTATTATAACAAATGTCACATAAAAGAATTTAGTAGATTTAATAAACTATCATTTTATAATATCAAGCATTTTTATCTAAAAATTTTCAATTTTTTATTTATAATAGAATTATTAAATATAATTTTACTATACATAAAATTGAAAACTATGTGATTTCCATGGATAAGAATACTGTACAGTATATTAAATTTGTATATATAGTGTTAACAAATTAAGAAATTACAAAATAAATAAGTATAATTTTATTAAAATACACATATAAATTGAATTATTAGTAGTACCGAATATGATTATAGGCTAATTTAAAACTGAAATACATTAAAGATGAAAAAGGTTTCAAATAATTATTCAGAAAAATATCATACATTATTAACAGATTTTACTATTTAATTTAATTTTTTTAAAAATTATAAATTTAAAAAAAATATATAAATTTCAAAATTGAAAATAATTAAACTTCATGTGTTTAACAAATGTTCGGATATAAAATACAATCCTTTGAGACAAATATATTAACTAATATTTAAGCATAAATTTGAACACATTCAAAAGCATACCATAAAAATCAGCTGCAACATATAGAGTGATTTCTTGAAGAGGTGGTAAAATTTGAATTTCGTCAATCCTGCCCAAAATCAAAGACCTTATATGCTCAGGAAAACGTTGCAAATCTGGCAGACCAATTAAGTCTAATGATGGAGCATCTTTTATAACAGGTGTCCCTGTCTGCAAAGAAAAAAGTAAAACATTAATAAAAAATTTTCAGTGAAATTTTTAAAGTTTTTAAAAAGAATTAATATATAACAGGCAAAAATTTATTAAAAAAATAAAATTTACTTAAAAAATTACACTAATAAATTCTTTCATATTAAATAGTATTATGTTAAAATTTTCTTTATATGAAATTAAAAATAATTAACTTTATTAGTTATTATTAAATCAAACAGAATCAAGAACATTGATGCAAGTAGTCATGCAAGAAAATTACATGAATATTGTAAGTTAGTTAACAATGAAATGATATTTTCATAATCAGCAAAGAGAAAGCTTAGATTCAAAAATACTACATAAACAGTTCATTTAAAAAATAATATTTTTAAGAAATTTAAATCAGAATGCTTGAAAAAAAAACATAATTAGAAATAAAATTATTAGTTCAAATGTCATTTCTCATTTAATATTATTCTCTGATAGGGTATTCAGTAACTTTATTTAAAACATCTAAGTTCAAATTTTTAGTTAGTTTAAAGAATTAAAATTTTTTTTTAACTTATTGTGTTTTGTAAACTTTGATTTTTGAAACCTGAAGGCTGCAAAAACAATATCTATGTGATTTCCGATTTTTAATATTTTTAACAAATATACTAAATGGAAAAATGTGCATTTACTATAGTATGGTTAAATAGACTTATGCACATACACAAGTAATTTTATCATAAATTATCTAAAGATTTAAATGTTCATACTGTATATAACAAGAAAACAAATATACAAAATTTATTTTTGAATTTTTTCATGTTGTTTAAAAAGTTAATGCAATATTTATAGATAGAAACGAAATACCTTAACAGGAAAGCCTTAAATTGTAAATAATTACAATTAATTTCATAAAATTTACAAAGTACTTCATTCTTTATGACTCAAAGAAAAACAAAAGAATTTAAAATATTTCTTACATTAAATTTTGAATCAAGTTTAATATAAGAATGATAAAAAAGTGACTTTAGATAAATTTAAATTGCATCTCTGATATGCAAACTTTTTGGAAATTACAATACATTAAAACATTAGAATTCCTTTTTAATTTTATTATAGAAAAAGATGAAAAAATGTTATTAAAAACTAAGCCTCTAAGTTTAAGAAACTAGCAATCACACACAGTTTAAAGTTAATATATTGTTTTAATTACATGCATAATTTTCATGCAAATAAAGTAAAAGCTTGATCTGCTATTGTCACTAAATTTTCAATTTGCATTACTAATTAACCATAACACATATTAGATAAAAATCAAAAGGACTAAATTGCATGCTAAAATTGCAACATGCTACTAAGTGCATGATAACTGCAATTTTAACGAACCGTCCCAGGGGGTGGAGAACAAGATGAGCCACCAGCACTCACTGATGATAAAGCAGCACCGACAGGTACTTTATGAGCAACTGGCTCAGTTGGACTCTCCGCTTGTTCTGGAAGAGGTGCTGGGGCAGTGTTAGGATCAAAAGAAGGACGCCTAGATGATGGAGGAGAACCCTTGCCATAAGGCAAACTGTCAGTTGAGCGCCGCCGTCCTCCAATGGGCGACCTAATAAACAAGTATAACAAATATTTATAATATCCAGCAATAAAAAAATGATATATTATAATCACAAAAAATGGAAGCAATATATATATTTTGTTTAGTGTTTTTTTATGAACATTAAATGAATAATATAAGGAATAGTTTTAAATAAATTATAAAAATTAAAGTGTTTTCTAAAAATGATTTTAAAGATTAAATAAAAAAAATACTTTTAAGAAGGATGCAGCATATGAATAAATCACTGTATTAAACACAGTAAATATTTATCTGATTTTAAAAAGTAAGATAAATCCATATCCTAAGGAGAGAATTTGCTATATTGCATTGTAAAAACATTCATATACTATACATAGTATCAATGAACAACTCATAACTATAGAATAGATAAGTTTAACAAATTAAAAGTTGACAATATTGCATCAAAAAATACAATGGAGTCATAAATCCCAACACATTAATGCTTAATTGTATAAATTAGTAATTAATTATTCATTCATTAATTGAAGCAATAATTCATTCAAACATTTGAAACCATAAAAATTTCATAAGTAACATGGTGTTAATATGAATCAGTTCTCATATATATTTATAAAAATGGAGTGGTTATATTTTGTCGTTTTATTATATAAAACCTTGAAGTTTTAAGATGGGTTGCAAGTTTTTGAATTATTAAAATTACATAGCTGAAGAATATCTAATTTTAAAATGTAAATATACTTATGCCAATATCAGTGAACTTATTTCTCTTTCAATATTTCTTAGTTTTTCAATTAAATTTTACTTGTGTTCAATTTCTTAATGTTCAATTTCTTGCTTTTAAAAGAAAAACCTTGAATTTGATACATTTAATTTGTCTGTTAACCAATAGTATTAACACATGTGAGCTAATGCAATCAAGATTTATAGTAGGGAGTAGGTTTCAAAGCATTATAAACATTCATGGTTATAATCATACTACTTTTACCATAGTAAGAGTAAAACACATGAAGTAAAGGCTATATCCATAACCATTCAGTTGTCAGCCCAATTTAGGATATTCGGATTAAATTTATTTTTAAAAAAAATTTCTAAATGATTTGAAAAAATGCAAAAATTATTTTGTTTTTCCATATAGACACTGAAAATGAAGGACAAAATAAAATAAGCTATGCTATTTATTGCACAAGTGCAGTTTGCTCAAGGCAAGCTACTTTTATTTAGCAATTCAAAACTGTAAATGTTTAAATTTTAAAAGTTTGTAATTTTTCTGTGTAATTTTATTTTTTATATTTTGATAAAAATTCAATACAGAGAAAAGTATTATCTTTCTACCCATATTTTGAAATCTAAACTAATATACTAAATATTTTAATAATTTCATACTCTTTATATTAAATTATTAGATTTGTTTTTATATTATAGATTTGTCTTTTTATATTAAATTAAAAAAAATTAGTTAAAAGTGTCACTAATTTCTTTTTATTGGATTTAGCAAATCATAAATGACATTAAATCATGAGTGATTTAGAATTAAATTTGCCAACAACTTTTTGTCAAAACTAGAAAATTCCAAGAGATTTTTTAAAATTTTTAATCATTATTGCAACCTATCAAAATATGAAAGCAAATAACTAGTTACTAAAGCAATATTTTTCCTTCACCAATATTTATTATTTATGTTCTATTTTTTCATAACATACATCTCCATATTAAAAACAATATTTTTCCTTTAGTTTGCCATTATTTGCATTTGTTTGACATTTATAAATTTCTGATAAAATTTTGATTTAATAGTTATTGTAAGAAATAGATATATACTTGTTATACATTTTAATGCATACATGTTATATTAAAATACATAGAGAGATGCATTGCTGATGAATTAATTTGAATGATAAAATATAAATATATTGATTACAAAAAATTATTTAACTTTTTTTATAATCCAATTTATGTTTAAAATTACTGATGCAACTCTTAACATTTACAATGAATATTTATAATGAAATTATTAGTAAATATTAAACACCTATACTAAAAGATGATTCAAATTTATTTTAAAAATAATACATTTATTGAATTTCATAATGAAAATATTCAGTTTCACGATTACATTCTTTTTCAATCCATCAAGTTTAATGAACTTTTTATTTGTCACTAATTCCAATGAATCATTAAAAATCACATCACTAAACATGAAAATTTATTTAAAATAATACGAAAAAAATATGTAAACAAATTTTGATTTCACAAACACTATCATGACAAATGAAGATTTCAATTAGTAATATGTACATATTTATCTTAAATACAGATAAAGGAGCAGAAAAAAAAAGGATTATTTTTTACTTATTGACTAATTAATATTTTATCCAACTAGGAAATTAAAAGAATAACTGAACAGAAACCCACAAAATATTTAAATGAATTGACACTTGGTTAACTAAAGCATGGGAAGAATATACAACCTGTGAGTGAATAACAGTTGAATAGATAAACATATTATTTCTCATTAAAAGTAAATTTTATTTTATGAAATAAAAAAATGGAGACATCTCTGCACAAAAATAATTCTAATACACGGATATTAATGAGTAAAAATTCAAACTAATTATTGTAAATGCAGGATCAAGAAAATCTAGCTAAAAAAGAAATCAATTATTTTAAATTTGTACAATTGTTATGAAGGGAGCATTACATAAAGTTAAATTCATATCAAACTGCTGATAAAACTTGGTATATTTTTACTTTAGATCCAACTAACAATAATATACTTCTTCCATTACTTTATACTGTTTATTTTATTCAAATAAAAACAATTTAATTTAATAACATTTAAGGAAAAAAAAAAGGATTTTAGTTAGTAAGTAAGAAATTGAGAAAATTAAAAGAATTTTTTGGTCAGCGTGCCTGACTGCAGATGGGGAGGTAGGCCACGGATTAGAATCCCAGTTTGGGCACGGATGTACTTTCTCTTTTTCCTGTCTTTGTCCTTTCCCTGTATGAATGGATATGAATGATTGTCTACCCTATAAACGGGTACCTAATGCACGTGTGAACCAATAAATCATTATTAACTAAAGCATAGGAAAATTATTATTTTTGAAAACTAATCTAAATAGAATAGAAATTACATGCATCTTTTTATTTAAAAATTCAACTTACTGTCCTCCATGTGAATTCTGCCGATCTTTGTCTTTTTTCTTTTGGGCTGAGGAACAACTACTTCCCATGATTGTCAGCCCAAAGGTCAATCAGGAATCCAATGGTGTAAGAAGTGAAGAGTGGTATTGCATGGAATCATGGCAATTTAAAGATGGCTGAAATAATATACAAAATTTAATATAACAACCGAAATACATTTATTTAGAGCCTATTTATTTTATGGGATTCAATTTATGAATTAGCATTCAGAAAAAATTTGAAATACTAAAACTGTATTATTAATAGCTATTTAAAAAAAATTACACTAACCTAAAGAAAATCTGAAATAAAATTACACTTAGAGCATGGTGGCATATAAATATAATTGGCTTTGATCACAAAAATTAGCTTTATGAAAGAAAACTACAATTTAATGAATGCCTAAATATTTCATCTTTCTATAAATAAATGTAGCAAGAGGACTGAATATTATTCAATTCTAAAACAATTGTGCATTTTGGTTGCATTGAAAATAACTTCAATTCAGATTTTTATAATCTTACTATTTAGGAATTTACTACAAAATTTAAATATTTTAAGAATAATTTTAGCCCAAATTAAATAAATTTGAATTAAAATATATATTTTTATGATTATTTCCAAATCTAATTTTTTATAAGAAAAATGATTAAAAAGAAATATGAATCATATTAAATTAAATAAGATAGAGTGTTAAAATTTTAACTCAAGCAAAAAATACTGCTTTTGAACAGTAGCATATCTTACAGAAGGGATATTTAATACAGAAAGCGAAGGGTCCCATTGTGAATAATCAGGATCTATTGCTTTTAATATTGCAAATCTTATAATTAAACCAAATCAAAGAAAATATTTATTAAATTAATACAATACCATTTGTTTTTGTATTTATATCTTTCAAACAAATAAAAATTATTTTTGCTAGTTGTTTTCTTAGGTTGTGTTATCTTAGACTATTTCAGACATAAAGGCTTGTTTTTTAGACCAGTAGTTTAAGGGACCACAATCAACCGGTAAACTACAAAACATTCTGGAATGATTGCTGATGCTATATTTTATGATTAAACCACCTTAACTGTATACTTGTTTAACCCTTAATTATCATCAAAGGTGATCACCAGTCAAAAATTTAGAGTAGTTGTGGTCTAGAAGTCTGCTTACCCATGATTTTAACATTATTCATATTTTTGATTTTATAAAGAAAAATCTTAGTAATTTACAATTAACATTCTATCCAATCATTTAGATGAAAATAAATTATTAAAATTTATATTTTTAGTTTTTGTTATATTAAATTCTTTAAGACATTTTTTTATTTATTAAATTCCTCTTTCATATAAACCTTATAAGCAAATAAAAATTTTTTTTAGTTATTACATGCATTTTTAGAGATTTCCTATTCTACAAAATATTATATTTATTTCCTTTCTAAAGCATCTTAATAATTCTATTATCAATATTGGCGATATATTGGTATTTAACGTTGGTCCCATGGAAAAATAATTTTAATAAAAAATTACTTTTATAACGTAGAAATAGTCACAAAGATTTACCAGCATTTAACATGCTAATAACTGGTAATTATTAATAGGTTTCATAAACTACACATTTGCAAATTATCAATACAATTGTCACAATTTTTTATGAATAATTAATAAATATAAACAACCACATTAAATTTATGTTAAGCAGAAGCATCTATTGAATCATCTTTGCAAGTAAAAGCACATAAATCTAAAATAAATAAGTTTCTGCTAATATAAAATTTTAGAATGGTCATTTATAGTCTCATTAAATTAAAACTTATTTAAAAAATATTTTAATACTATTTATTTATTTTAATAATTTTATTTTTAATCTTTCTTTTAAAAGAATGATAAATATATACTTTTTTTAAATATTCTAAATGAAAAGGAGAAATTAAAAAAAAAATACTTTACATAGCACTGTTAATGCAAAAATTACAAATCAAATTCATAGTAAAACCATCTATGCTTTTTATATTAGTGAATTTGATTTGTGACCAATAATAACATCCATTCAAAATTTAATTTCATTCACATTTGATTACTGATCTAATTTTATTCTTTCCATCCATTAAGATACTTTTAATGATAATGAAAAATTATTATTTAATTTTAAACAGTTGCAGGTTTAAAATTAATTATGCTAATGCTTCCATGCAAATTTCATATACACTTTTGTGATCAATAAACTGTAAAAAGATATTTATTTTAATTTTTCATACATAAACACATCTTTTATAAAATTGGAAAATAAAGTAAAAGGAGTTTTTAGGTAAATATGTTCTGTATTATGAAAAAGTCCTATTCTGTAACAACTCAATTCAAATTCTTCTTGCTTTGTAGAATTATTGACATTTTTTATTTTAATTAATAAAAGACTTTAAAATTATGTTGCATGATTTCTCGGTCAAATATTTAAATTTTTTACAATAGATATGCAGATTTATAAACATTTTTTTTTTTTTTACAAGAACAAGGAATTATTAATTGAAAAATAAAAACTATTATTTTAAAGCAATAAATTTAAGCTCAAAAAATTTGTATACGAAAAACGAAACTAATTATTTTCTATATTTACATATTTCCTCAGCAGAAAAATTCACAACAAATGATTGTTCATCTATATATAGCTAGCAGCCCGCTAAATTTTTGTTACTAAAACATTTATTCCAAAAGAAAATTTAAATTGAAAAAAAAAGAATAAAAAAAATTATTCACAAATGTTAGTTGCATTTTTCTTTTTTACTTCATGATCTCCTTTTAAGCACAAAAATTTACCCAAGTGGAAAGAAAAAATAATGATCATTACCTAAATTCAGCATCTTTTTTTATTTAGTTTCTAATAATATATTTCCTGCGAAATGCTAGACATTCTCAGAATGAAGTGTGATACCGGCATTCAAAGTCAAGAAAACAAAAACATTAAAAGAAAAAGAAACCTTCAGCACACAATGTCACTTTGGAATAATCACCTTAAAACTGATCTCCGAAAAACATAAAATTATCAGTGCAAATTAAGAGAGGAACAAATTCTAATTTAAATCTTCAGGAATTTCTTTGTCATGGAAGTAAAGAGTCAGTAAATTATTTAAAATTTCTTCTCCAAGAGAAGAAAACAGGCTGTTTCGCCTACCGGTACTAATCCGCCATATTGCAAATTGATGGGGTGTATAGATGCGTGCGCAGACTGTGGAGCGCTGATGATTGACGCTGTTTACGATCAATACGCTCTTGATATTTTGTGTTGTATATTTTCCCCTTTATTCATATATTTTTGTCAAAATATTAAACAAAAATGAAATTAAATTTTTTTTTCCAAGATTTTTATATTAAACTCTAATATTTAGATATTTTTTTGGTGAAAATGGTCGGTAGGAAAAAAGATATGGTCGACAGATACTCGATGCGCTCGGATGAAGAAATAATATACGAAATAAACTAAAATTTTATAAATACAAATTTCAGTGTATTAAAATTTCTAACTATATTGCTTTTTGCTATTTTATACATACAAAAAGTAATTTTTTATTTTTATTATTTATAATTTAGAGAAAATTCTAAGAGATTCGTAATTATATAAAGTATAAAAAAAGTAAAATATTTAATGACTGATGTTTGAAATTAAATATGCATATAAAGTTAACATTCAAAGTATTTTTTATCGTATTTTAGTAAATTTTGAAAATAAGTCAAATTTATCTTTTTTTTTTTTAATTTTTTATAACAAATTACATGGATTTATTTCTTATTATATAAATGCCTAAAAGAGCTTAAAAATCTAATAAATACAGATAAAAACAAATTAAAATTTGAAGCCAATTGATCATGAATTTCATATATAATAAAGACTTTTTAAAGTTTAGTTCGAAAAATTGTTAGAAATTCCATATATGGATTTGGCAATTTTATTGAAAATTTATAATTATCACTGAAATAAGTGTAAAAAATTTTTATACAATAACTGAGAACGCGGTGTTTTTATAGTGAATTAAAAGTAAAAATGCATAAATTATTTTTATACAATGATAAGTTTAAGCAAATTTGTAAACTGCAACATAAATTTACATCAATTACAAATCCATGCAAATTCGTAATTTAAAAAATTATGTTCATTTTTTAAAGTTACATTATTTCTGAATATTTGAATGCGTGATAAAAAATTTAAATATTTAATATCAATCGAAGAAGAGAAAACCGTTTACTTACGCAGTGGAAGATTAAAATTATGTCATAAACCTTAGCATTTGATATTTAATTATATTGATGCGTCTTCAATTACAAAACGTTTTCATTTTGTGTTATATACTTAATAAAATTTAGCATAAATGGCAAAATGCTATCTAAATTTTTAAAAATTATCATTTCTGAATAAAAAACTGCTAATACTGCTGTAAGGACACATTTATTTGTTTATTTTTTTTTTCAGAGTGTGAATTTATTATTTTTTTTAAATAGAAATAAAATATGTAAGTAAAAACATACAAGATTAATATCAATTACTTTTTCGAGAAAGAGTTAACTATTACCTTTTATTTCATAATTGAAATAAAAGTTTCTCTGTGAAGTTAAAAAAAAGATATTATTTTCACGTTTCAGTAAACATTACAAAACACTTTTGTGTTTGGAGACATTTAGCTCCTCTCTATTAATTAACAAATTACATTCATTTTGTTTTATAATTTTGATCTGCGTGAAACATTATCCATTTCTACCTGCATTTTGTCCAGAATAATTTTCTCCATATAATATAATTCCAGATATGGTATGACTAGTACAAACGTAGCATATCACAATCGCATCATTAAGAATAAACATTATATTCAACGCCATTTTCGCCATGAATACGAAAATGGCGGGATACAATTAGGGAATGAGGGTGATTTATTCATATTCACGTATATGAATAAATAACTCCATTCCTTAAATTTGGAATATTTTCAGAAATATTTTCAAAATATTTAAGAACTGTGATTGCAAATAATAATTTGGTTTCGGAAACTGAAAATGCAATTAAAATTCATCTTATGTTATTAGAATGAATTAATATGAAATATGCATCTTGCATTTCGTGCATGTAAAGAATTAAGGGGGCAATTCAAAATATATCTTAAGTACACATTCACAAAAATTCAATGATCACTTCAAAGCTAAAGCAATTCAACAAAAAACTATTAATAAAATATAAATATTATCAAATCAAAGTCTGTAAAAAACGTTCTGTTAATGCCGAGAATCATCTCTTCGAAATCAATAGAAATTTCTATCATTGAAACGTAAAAATCAAAGAAAAACATCTGCTCAAATTTGCTAAGATGGCGGAAGAAAATTTTTTAAAAAAAAAAGATGGAAAAAGTTATTTTTGAGGAAACAGATGCAAACATACTTATCAGCATAAAATGAAATATCAATTTAAACATTATTTGATATTTTTGGTTTTGAAATAGTGATAAAAGTCCCGTTTGAAAATATTTAACATGCAAACTATTAATTTATAGCAAATGTTCCTTTTCATTATATCCTTTTATTTTCACTTCTCTAATTAGAGCAATTTTCTATACTAAAGGAAACTACTAAAAATAAAATTCTAGTGTAGATTTATAAATCGTTTGTGAATAATCCCGTATTTTGGTGATAAATTTTTCCTAAAAATGAAATTTGTGTTTTATTCCTAAAAATCCTGGAAATACTTTTGATCAATCATGAAAATAATACGAAAGAAAGTTCTATTTGCTTACCTAAAATGTGTTATTGATAGGTTTTAAATAAGTAAAGAGATTTTTCAAGTCCAATTCAATATTAACTTTTTAATAAAAAAAAAAAAGTTCCATCTTTTGATCCATATTATCAAAATATTCTTTCCTTCATAAAGGTCAAATTTTGCAATAAGATAGCAACGAATGCATTAATGAATAATATTATCTGTAGATTAAATTTAATAGCTTGTAATGAATTTAATTGAAATGGAAATATATATAAAACTGTATTCTTTATGCCCATTTTACTCCTTTCTTATAAATTTATGCAAATACAGAAATACAAAAAATAAGATAAATAAAAATATGTTAATACAAAAAATACAAAAAAATAAGATACGTAATTTAATTGAATACGTTCTTAGCTGATAACACCATTCCTAGTTTTCCTGTTAGAATTAAGTAGAAATTTTACCATGTCGTTTTATGAAACAAAATGTAAGATAAATAAGTAAAAGTTTACATTATTTTAAAAATATTCCCATTGCTTTTAGGTGAGAATTATATTTTAAAATAACATTTTCGAAAACAAGGAAAATCTCATGAGAATTTGTAAGCTTCTGTTTCAGTATATTCTATAAAAGCAGCGTTTTTAACATCGAAAAGGAAATTTTAAGATTTTCTATAAAGAGCATAAAAATGTTAATTTCTAAAATGTTAATGCAAAATGTTAATTTTAAAAAAGTTAACATTTGAACTAAATAAATTAAGAGCAAAAATAAATATCAACAATAGAAATATGAAATTATCTAGTATCAAATGAAGATTTTTGAAATCAAACATTGATACAATTTCAAAATATTATTCAAAGAAAATTTTTATTTTTATATTTTCATATTTAAATTATGTATTTTTATAATAATATTTGCATACTTGAACATCAAATAAAATATTTGGTCTATACTATTACATGGAAATTTCTTTAGTTTCCCAAAAGCAATGATGTACTTAAAATTTTAATCAATTATATATCATTCCTCATATGTCTATCGCTTTGAATTTACTCATATAATAGGAATAAAAAAAACTGGAAAAAATTTTTTAATTTATCATTCTCACTTTGGAATATTAAAGGATTAATACTGACTTATAAATTTAAATACATTTTTCTTATTCCATTAATAATTAAAAATTTTTTTAAAACATTCAGTTTTTGTTCTGTATTTCAAACCATTAAAAATGGCATAACTTTAATTAATAATAATTTAACAATATTAATTATTATAAATTTAACAAAATTTTTTAAAAATCTTACACAAAGTAGAGCAAAGAATGAAAAGCAAATGAAACTAATTTAATGCAACATATATGATTTTGATTTTTAAATTACTTATCAAAGAGAATTTCTTTTCATTAGAAATTTTCCAATTAATATTGAAACTAAAAGGTTTCTGTAATTAATACATTTTGTAAACAGATGTAGATGGTAATTAACCAGCAAAGATAAAAACTCGAACTTTATGTGATTCACTCTTGTAAAAAATAAATAATTATAAATTTTAATTATTATTTTTTAAATTATTGACAAAGTATCAAATTTTATTTAGATTATTAAAATAAAAATTAAACTTCAAATGAGAATTCATATCTTTATTTAACAATAAATAATATTTTTTTTAAATATAAGATTATTAAATTATGTGTGTCCTGAATTGGGAAGAAATTGTTATAAAAATATTTAATTTGTTTAATGTAATTATAAAATATTTAATGTTCTATATCAGTGCATTTAAAATCTTAGGAATATTTCTCTATTAGAGTGTTACTTAAGAAGAATTAGAACAGTAACAACGGTTTTATTATTAAATTTTTATCAAAATAAGATAAATTTCAAATCTTTTCGAATCGAAATATTAGATTTAATATTTAGATTTTTTCCATTATATAAAAAATACAAGAACAAGAATGAAATTCAATATTAACACACTGAAGAGTTTCTTTAAACATTTTGAAAATCAAACAAAAAATATACATTGCGCCAGTCATTACTTAAATTTATTAAAAGGATATAAGCAAAATTTAGAAGTTTTATAAATATAATAAAAATATTTTCTATTAAATTTTATTCAGATTATTAAAATAAATTTTTTAACTTTAGACATTAAACATTAGAAAAATGTTGCATTTTACATGCCAGAATTGTTTATTGTTGGTAAAAGCCATGTCTGAATCTTAAACTGTAAAACAGAAAACTTTTATAGCATTTTTTAATGTTTTAACTGGGAACAATTATATTTTCATACTATCAAATACTTTTGTGGATATCTTTTTACTTATAATGTAATTTGATTGATCTTATCATAATTTATAAGACGATTATAAGGAATAAAGATTTTTGAAATATAATAACACTTACTAGAGAGAGAAATAAGTAACATTTCTTTTTTATTCATGTTTACAAATGCCAAATCAATCAAAACAAGGGCTAATTTCGCGAATTTTTTAAATATCCAGAGTTAATAAATTTAAATAAAATTATGATGAATGTCAATAGATTCTGAAATGATTATTTCACAAAATTACCAATGGACAATAAATTTGTTTAAAAGTTAATTATCAAAATTTTCATTCATAGGGAATCTATTTTAGATTAGGATTTGTAAGATCAGAATCAAACAATGAGTATTATTTTGAAAGGTTTTAATTTTTCTCATCATTCAAATGCTCTGAGTATTTAAATAATTTTCAAATAATAATTTCTAACCATTTACTTGACGATATGAAGCCTCAATAATAAATTTTAAGAAAATATTATTTCATTAAAATGTCATTTCTTCATGTATATTCTGATAGAGATGATTCTTTAAAATTTGAAATAAAATTGAGTTTAAATAATAAATATTCACAATAGTATAAAAATTGTCAATATGAATGGTGGTTGTTTTTAAATAACTGATATTACTTTATTTTCTACATGTAAAACTTTCCAAAACTAATTGTTATTTGAAATTACACATAAAATTATTTTAAGCAACTAAAATACTAGATATAATGTCAAATTGAAAATTATTTTTGAATACTTTCACCGCGAAAGAAATTCATTAGATAAATAATATCATAATTGAAATAATAATTAAAAATTAAAGTAAAACTTACATTATAAATTAAAACAATTTAAGGTATTTAAGAAAAAAATCATATTTAGTACTGAAGTTAAAAAATTAACAAATATCAGCATTGTTCCTTCATATCATTTTTGAGCAATTAATTATTTTATTAGATTTAAATATCGTGCACTATAACTGCTCCTCATTTTTTACAAAGCAACAAAAATAAAATTAAAAAGTTAAAAAATTGTCTGTGCAAAATTTTGATTTTAAATTCACATTATAACATGCAATAAAAGTTATTGATAACAAACATTATAAAATAACTACAGAAAAATTTTATTTAATTAAAAATTCTTTTAGAATACTAATTCGATGTATTTTAATAAATACTTGTTCCACCCTTATTCTTGTTGTTTCTAATCGATATTAAATTATGAATAAAATCTATGGATTATTCATTTTTTCTTCCTAATATTTCATATTTTGTATTTTAATGATTTGTTCAAAAAGAATAATTCAATAATCACTATTAATATATAATAATTGTATACGAAAAAGAAATAGCTTGTAAATTTATTTATTTTTGCTGCGTTTGACAAATGATAAAACATCAACTTTAAGGTGAAAAATAAATAAAATGGCAACATTAAACAATGTAACATTTTCGTGATTTATTAGGGATTGTTTTCTGCCATAATAGTCAAAAACATTGATGGTAGTATAATTAACACTTTTTGAAATGCAGCATACCAAATCTACTATAGAAATAACATAAAAAGTTCAACATTATAGAACACATGCATTTGATTCTCCAGAGAATTTGCATTATTCTCTAAAATTCTCTTTAGTAAATAATAGCATTGTGTATTAACATTAAACAGATGGGTTCTTTACAAAATATTTGCGCTCATAGGACAGAGAAGTAAAACAGCAAAACTAATGTTATTTTAGCACGAAAAAGAACGAAACACAGAATGAACAATCATCTATTTCATTACATGTCGTCAATCAGCCAGAGTTTATTTTCATAGGCAAGAGCACCTGGTTATAATGATGACATTGGATTCATCAGAGATAAAATATCTCCAAGAACACTCAAATTATCAGAGTCAAAAATAAGTGATAGTTTCATAGCACATTTAGATTCTGGTTATTTTGTAAGCAATTATTTTCGCATGAATAGTTAGATGAGTTTAAAGCAGAAAATCTATTCTTTTCTAGAATATATTTTTAAAACTTGTATTTCAGATAAAATTTAATAAACATAGGATAAACAGTGACATGGGATAAAATGCAATTTTTCTGGACCAGAAATAGGGAAATCCATACAAATCATTCCTAAAATTTTAGTTAAAAATTCTGAGTGGAACGTTTAAAAATTCTAATATTGCATAAACCGTGTACTAAAATATTCTTTAAATTCTATAAAATTGACAATCTGTCAATAAATTATAAATTGTTTATAAAAATTCATCAAATATCCCAAAACTACTAAAATTAATTTTTTAAAACGCTTGCAATCTCGTAAAAAATATATATATAACTTTTAAATAAATGGATAAGCAGAATAGAAGATTTAATCAATTCAAATTCTACACTTAAATAATTACAAACAAAAAATATTGTAATCAAAATATATATATGGATTTAAAATATAAAGCAAAGAAACAATTACCTAATACATTTTATTAAAATTTTTTAAGAAGCATCAAAATTAAATTACAATAGAAATTAAGATATATTTATTTAATATATGCTTTTTTTTTAATTGATACGAACATATTTTTGATGTTTCACATCATTTTGTGAACAATTTCAGTACTCACAAAATATAGTTTCTGAATTTATACTGAAATTTTTTTTTATCTTTTTATATAACAGTGCATTAGCATTTCTATATCTATGACAATTTCAATCATTAGAAACATGGTAATTTTTTTAATTGATAGTTAATTTTTATGTAACTTTTATTACATGTAGTTTTGGTTTAAATGGTTGCTGTTACTTATCTTGAAAGGTATTTTTCATGACTGGGAAAAAATAATATATCAACATTTTTTTCAATGAAGAACTTGAGTTAAAATGGATATTGGACAGAATAATATTCGGGATAATAACTTAATTTTAATTATAAAAATAAATTAAATTTTCAATCAACGTTTATGTTATATATATATATATATATATATTATTTTAGATATTTTAGGTATGATAGTATTTTATATTCAGAAAAAATTATGAAATCTTAATAATTAGGAGAAGATAATTATAAATAAACAAATCTAAAAATATCTAAAGTAATAAATAAAAACGATATTCTCTTAAAACAAAATAAGTACTAACGAAAGAATAAATATAGCTTCTTCTTTTCCTTTATTATTATTATTATTTTTTATAAAAATATCTAAAATATTTCTAAATGAACTCTTATAGTTTATTTAATTATGCTAATAAAAAAATCATTTACAGAAGTGTAAAACGTGGTAAATTAAAATTCAAAATTTAAATAAATTTTAATTTTGAATTATTATTATTATATTATAGAATATTTATTATTATTATTACTATTTATCTCATTGCTCATTTGCTAAAAATAACAAATAAGCAATGAGATAGTAAAGCAATGCCTTGAACTACTAAATAGTTCAAGGCAAACCATATTTTTTATGAAAGAGCATTAAAAAAAACAGCTAAAACTGAATTAAGAAACCTATTTATGATCGTAAAAATGCTAAATATTGCCTAAAACTTTATTTAATTGAATTAAGCTGAAATATATGATGATAGAAAGATAATATGTTACAGAATAGTAGATAAAATTAAATTTTTAATCTATTTGATATCTCTTATAAAATTGATTTGGCATAGTAAACTATTTGGTAGCATTAGGTTTTTATAAGAAATTAAGAAAATTGAAATTCTATTAAAAATGAAACTGTTTTTAAATTAATAATTTTTATATAGTCTAATATGAGGAAAATCCTAAAATGGATGCAAAACGTTGTCATGGTTACGGCATGATTGACATCAAATATGTCTTGAGATTAATTTAAAAAATAATATCTTACATGAACTAAATATAACTACTACAATAATTAAATGTTTTCAAAGATTTTCCAAATTATTTACACCTAACGAATCATTAGTTTTCTATAATGCTCATATGAACTCTTTTGTTTTAAAGTATCAAAAACTTAAGAATATTGAATTTTTAAGGTATATTACCACAAAATATTGAATTTATAATAATTGTTTAAATTATTTGATTGCATGTTTGATGTATATATTTAAATTATATTTTCATCTTTTCCCAGCTTCAGTTTCATTATTTTGTGAAAAGGCTCTTCAAATTTGCTGTACTTACAATAATAAAAATTTTAAATCTTTTTTTATAAATCTGTTATGAATTCCATTAATTATATTCTTTCATTCTATTAATTATATTCTTCTATTATTATACATAAAAATATTTTATAAAGAATAAAAGTTTATTTTCTTTAGCAATTCTTCTAAATATACAGTTCATATATAATTCTGAATTTTTTTTGTGCGCGCGCATATTTAAAAGATAACATAAAATATTTCTGATCTGAAATCAAAATACTTCAATACCTCGAAATTTAGTAATTAATTTAAGAATTGAAGACGAATTTCAAAACTATTCATTATTAAATGCAATTATTTTAGCATAAGAATGCATAATTGAGAAATTTTCGTATTTCTGTTCGGCAACTTTTAGTAATAAAACTTAAAAGAATTAATTTAATCTAATCAATTGTATTTAATAAATAGAAAATTGTTTTTGCTATACAGTTGTATATATATGCACACACATACATTTAGATATGGAAACTCCTACTATAAATGGAATGTGGATATTCCTAAATTCAGAATTGTTTAAATCCATATTTTCATTATATCATTGACGTAAAATTAATATAATGAATAAAATTATCATGGTAAAATAATAATAATAGGCATACAATAAAAATAATATTTTGTTTACATAAATTGGCTTGTAAATCTAAGCAATAAAATCTGCATTGATAAAATTATGATCACTTTTGTAGATTTTAAATTAATTACAAAGTTAAAGACAATTCATTAATTAATTTAGCAGTTGAAAGTCAGAAAAAAGTTAAATTGTATGATTATTTTGTTCAAGAATCGTTGTATTAGAGGTAAAAATTGATAAAATTCAAAAATATAAGTTTTAGTAAGACTATATTCAAATTACAAGTCTATAAATATAAATAATTAGAAATTATTTTTCAAAACTTTGTTATATTTTTTACTTCTACCATTTTGTTAACTTTTTTTTTAACTAGTTAGATTCATTTAATTAACTAATTTCCAAAACTCTAACTAGAAACCAGCATTTATTACAATATAGGAACAGGAATATCTCAGATTTAGTTAATTCTGGACATGCTTCAATTTAATATCCGGCCAGATAACTGAAATCAGTATTAATTTCATGCTTATCCCCAACTTGTCCTCAATTATTAGGAATGCTTCCTCAAACTAGGAAACTTTACTATAAAAAAAATACTATGAACTTAAGCAAAGTTTAGAGAGAAGGGCAAGATATTGACCGGAGATGATTGGACCGGACTTTATCGTGACGTCAAAAGACGTCATTATGACGTAGGCTGTACGTTGATGTTGGCGATCGATTGGAGCAGCATTTGGGATAAAAAGAGGTGAGAGTTGGGTCAGTGCTAACCTCCCAGTCGAGGAATGTGATTTGTATGAAAATATAAATTCACATATTAAATTCTGTGATTAAAAATAGCTTACATATATATGAATTTTTTCGATTTTTATCAGAATAATTTAATTGTTTAAATTAAAACACGATTAAATCGAAAAATTTATCGAATAGAAAACTTGTGATATTAAAATTTGATTTTGGTGTATATAAGTAATTATGAATAAATATATGCAACAAGGTGATGGTCAACATTTTTAAAGTTTTTTAATCCATATAGTAAAAGAAATTATCAAGTAACTCTTTAAAAAGTGAAGTTTTTTTAAATTAACTTTATATTTTATCATGTTTCATTAATATTTCCAAAATAATATATTCTAGCACTTATCAGCTAAAATTAATTTATATTTTTATTATGTTATATGTAATCAGCTTGAATTTTAAATTTCATGAAGTAATTTGTTATTTTTTGCATTTGCACCTTTAAAAAGCTAATATAAATGCTGATTTTTATTTTAAAGAAAATTAAATAATAACATTTTTATTTAAAATGCTAATAACATTTTCATAACTTTATGATTGGAAATTAATTGTATTAATGCAAAGAGAGTTAGTCACTAAAGGGTCATTATGTAAAATTTTTATAATTATGAGACAACAAATAAATGAATTGATGTTATTTCACTAATTTGAACTTTTAAATTGTTTAAAATAATGTAACAATTATTTTTAATGCTTTATCATTCGTATCAAATCCATAAAAACTGTCTGATATATATATAATTGAAGTGTCTAATCTTTAAAAAATGTTGGATTAAAATATTCCCCTTTTAGTGAAATTTTATTTACTATTATTTTGTATGTAGACCCCATTTTTAGAATAAGCAGTAACATTTGTCTTCTATTTTTTAAAAAAATCTTTTTTTAATAAATAGAAAATAAAATTTAATATATTTATTAAAAAAGGGAAAAATTCGAGAAATTAAGATTAATATTTTAATTTTGATTTCTAGATTTTTTTATCCTTATATTGAGGCATATTAGTTATATAAAAATTTGAAATCAAGAGGAATATTATAGAAGTTAGTTATCATAAATAAGTCCAGTTTTGCTATAAAAAACAAAAATAATTTAAATGTAAATTGTAAAAACTATAAAATTAGAATAATACCTAGATTTTTAAATTAAATTTGTTTCCAAATTTGGAGGCCATAAAATTTTTGGTACAAGAAAATTAAAATAAGGATGGTAACATTTTTATTCCGGTAAACAATTCTTCACAGAAACAAAATTAAGAAATCTCATCAGTGAAAAGTAACTTATATACTGTTTCAAATAAAAAATCTGCTCATTAAAAATGATTTATTTTTGGAAAATACTGGTTGTATACAAATATTATATGCAGAACTAAAATTATTAACACTGCACTTTTGTTGGTAATTAATAAAATTCAACTTTATCGGTAGTAAAATTTTCGATTTGGCCAATTGGAGTATTGTAGTCAAAACTTGAAAAAGAGTATAATTTAATATGATCTTAATTACTATAGAAATTAAAATATAGTATACAATTTTTTTCTTCTTTTTAGTACAGTATCATCGAAGAAGATAGCAATTTGTACAACATGACTCTTCAAATTACCAGTGCCGTGGTGGCCTGGTTAGGGCGTCATTCTCGTTACCGTCAGGTAGTGAGTTCGAATCCAGGCTTAGCCGAAGATCTGTCGTATTAACTAATGGCGACTGAGGCACGTAAAATCTGTCGGGTCGCAATGTTCTCCATGCTCCCATTCTAAATTAATACCTCTAGGGGTAGTTGGAGCCAGGCTATGAGTCTTTTCTGGCTTCAATCTCTAAATTGGAAGACCTAGATGGTGCTGTCATCTATGAGCCAAAGTCGTACTTCCACTTTCGTATGAGGGTGCTCCTCTATTCAAAAACGAAGACGCTCTTTCTGACTTCATTCACCCAGTCCCTGACCGGGCGGGCTTGACTTCGCCATTAGTAACAACAACAACACCCAATATAAAAACTTTAACATCTAACTAGGTTCTTTTGTCGTTTAGGCATACTTTTTTTGCACACGTGGGCTTATTTGGTTGAGATCTACAGCTCAAAGTGCATTTTGAACCATTACAAACAACCATGTCTGAGGTGGGAATCGAACACATGAAAGAGTTGTTTACTTATTTATTTATTATAAATGCCAATAGAATTGGCAATGAAGCTATTGCTTCTCTGGCTTTCCAATATCTCTGCACTGTATAAGTTAAAATTACAAGTGAGATGGGAGCGAATTAAGATGGCTAGCGTCAAAAATTTGATCTTCTTTGTACAAAGGACAGAAGAGAGAGTTCCAAAGTTTAAACCGATGCAAATATGTTGGCAAACAGTCATGACCTGCAGAAAGGTGAACAAGTGCCACACTTGCTTTTCCTGGAAAATCAGGAATTATTTTTTTACCCTTAATCAGGAAAGCTCAAGGCTTATTGGATGAATCACACAAAGCCTTCTAATTTATTCTTGCAGCATGTCTTCTCTTAATCAGTTGCTTACTAGAATAAGTAATTCTACATCATTCGAACATGATCTAGAATAACTTAATATTCCCAATGGCACTATTCAGATGTGATCCTGAATTTTAGCAAGTGGTTCGCTGGCTACATCGTAACATGAAATTCAAGAATTATTTATCCGAATTATATAATTTCAACGAATAAAGTTTTTATTTTTAATACTTAATAGCTTTTATAGCTTTTTTTTAGCACATATGATATAAAATTTACTCAAAAAATTTTTATTTGCTGCAGAAGAAATAGATACTTGAAAAATTTCATCATATCAATTTTAGGGAAATGTAATGACAAAAAAATAGTACAGCTCACAACTGATAAAACATAATATTAATTTATTAATAATTAATAGAAATTTATTATCTTTAATACAATTTTATATAATTCATTAAAATTAAATGAAGTTCAAACTTTTGTTAGTTAATTTAGAACTAATAAAAAATTTTAAACATTTGAATTTTCATTTTCAATTAGAAAAAAATTTCTTGATGGAAAAAACTATTTATAATTGTAATTAATAAATATAAGGATTGTAATTAAGTTTTAATAAAAAATCATAAAATTCAGATAATTGAATGTTATACATTTTCTTCTAAGGTTTGAAATCATAAAAGAGTGAAATAGAATCTTAAGTAATCTTAACTAAGTATTAAGTTTTGTATGAAATAAGATAAGTTGAAGAAAAATTTTTATGACATTTGATAAAAATGGCAATTTTATGATATATATAAAAGGTTAAAAAATAATTCAATAAAATAATTTGATATATAACTGCATAATGGTTTTATATTTTTCTTTTCATATATATCATCTGTTTTTTAATTGTAGACAAAGTTATTGAATTTCTTTTATCTGAATCATAACAATTATAATATTTATGTCTAAAACAAACTTTTAAAAACATTTTAAAGATTCATGTTTAAAAAATAGAATTTATTTTACCTAATATGTTTTCATAATGAAAAAAGAAAATTTTGCAATCTCTTTATATTAACTATTTGTTCAATAACAGAGTTCAAAACTTATTTTAAAATTTTAGCAAATAAGTATGTATCAAAGATGATTTTCTTATATTCAAGGGCAAGTAAAAAGTTCGATTTGAGGTAATATGAGCCATTTGTATTTTTTAATTATTAAAAGAGAATAAAATATTTAAAAATATTTCTTTAAATAGATCGGTGTTAGAAAAATCAGTGTTAAAGAAAGTCCTCTCTGATAAAGTCGTAACGAATAAAAAAGTAATTATTTCAAATCAAGTAGGTCACGTGACGAACTGGTAAGGCTCTTAAAAATCAGAAGATTGTCAGGAATCGGTATTGGAACAAAAAAAATTAGTACGTATCTATTTTCATTTCTTCTTTTGGAATGACAATACGAAACATTATTATTTCATAATGTGCTCCTCTTTCTTTTCTCTCTTCAGCCCTAAAGACGTATTTTTTACGACTAAAGTGAAATTTACTGCTCCGTTATATATATTTTCCTTTTACACACTAAAACAAACTGACAGTTACGATGTGGACATGCGTCGTTTGAAAAGCGTTCGCCCGCTCGTATTTAATTCCTCTGACGTCATAACATTCATTTCGGTTTGAAAGAGAAAAATTCTTCTGCATTGAGCAAGCAGGCATCTACATTTTCAGTTCAGCTGGAGTCGAAACTATCCGGGGGAAAAATGGAATATTCTGTTATTATTATTATTTTAGGAAGAGAGAACATCTCTCTTTTACCTAAGACAGCTGAATTTGACGAATCTCCCGAGATTTACGCGCTCTCCATTCTACTCGGTTGTTTTTTTAGAGGAAATGCCAAGTATTGCAAAACAGGGTTGAATCCTTGAACTTTTGGTATAGCCATTTAAATTTTTTTTAAAGCGAATGCGCATGTTGAATTACGCATGTTATAAATACTGGAAGAGCTAACAGAAGAGATGTTAAAATACCCCTGACATTTAAATAACGGCCATTCTGTTGAATTCTTCATCGCTTAATTATTTTAACTTTCTACAGATTTGACGATGCAATTTCGTATCATATTGGCCTTTAAATTATAAAACTTGGTATAATGTAAAAATATATCTCCACAACTAAATTTATCTTTGCACGTTTTTTAATAAATAGTTCTACTTTTAAATAAGTACAACGCATTTCTAAGTTTTAAAAGCAAATTTAAATCTTAGTAAGCGAGCATGAAATTATCAGAAATAAGAAACACGGGAATTAAATAAGATAAAAATTTCTTTATTTTATGTTAATTTTAAAAACAATTAACTTTTTAATAAAAAATATCATTTTGCTTAGGACATAGTTCAAGAAAAACTTCGTATAAATTGTTAAAGTAATTTTTCTGTATGGAATTTATCATTATTGTATGCACTTAAGAGTTTCTAGGGAGATTTCTTTGATAACTAAACATTTAATTGCATTTAATTAATCATTATACATACATTGTGTGATAATTAGTTAAATTATAATCCAATGCAAATTTCTTTCATTAGAGAATTTTATTTAAGACTTGACATTATCTAAGATTGAAATTTATCTAAGACTTCCCTTACAAGTTCATTATCAATAATTTTATCGTCACTACTTCTTTCAAAAGTACTTACTATTCAAGAATAATAAAAACTTAATAACTGTTTAGGGATTAAAATATCAAAAAATTACTTTATAGAGATTTTTAACAAAGTTTTTAAATTTATTACAATTTCATAATAAAATTTAGTACAATAATTGAAGTACATCATGTGGGTCATGACCATTTCTTCCGCATACTATAAATAGTAGAAACTATACTATCAATTTGTAACACAATATTAAATTAAAAAAATATTAAGCTACAATTTGAAGATTATTATTTGAGATAAAATGTGGACACCATGCCTTAAAATGAAGAGTCAAATTTACAAACATTGTAGAAATTAAAAGTCTTGAAACTTGATAAAACCAAATGTGTTGATTTTTTGTACTAATTATAGACATAAACTACACCATCAATGTTTCAGATATAAATCTACTTAGAATTTTTTTTATTTAAATAATATCAAACACATTATATTATAGTATATTAATAATAAAGAAAAATAATAGTTAAGAAAAATGAAACTACATCGTTGTGGGTTACTGATGACACTTAGCAACGCCAAGCCCACCCGTCAAGAGACTAGACTAATAATGTCAGAGAGAGAGAGCGTCTTTCGTTTTTGAATAGAGGGCCCGGTGTAAGTATGACTTTTGGCTAATAGATGGCACCACCATTTGAATCTTCCAATTTAGAGATTGAAACCAGTGGAGACCCATAGCCTGGCTCTAACCACCCCCGGAAGTATTAATTTATAAAGGGAACATGGAGGACATTGCGACCCGACATATTTTCCGTGCCTCAGTCGCCATTAGTGAACACGATGGATCTTCGACTAAGCCGGGGTCCGAACTCACCACCCTTTGGTAACGAGAACGACGCCCTAACCAACCGGGCCACCGCGACCTGAAAACTACATCGTTAATGTTATTATTCAATCACCTTCTTAAACTGTAAGTGTATAATATCATAGTGAACCATTTTGATAGTAGAAATTTTTATTCTTAATCAAAATAAACATACATTATCTCTATAAGGCGATTTAAGGCTCACAAATTTTTTTTATATTGAAGTATCATTTTGGAAGTAGATGCTAATTCCAGCATAGTTCTTAAGGATACCATAGCTGTGAAATTTTTGTTATTGTACTGCATATCATCATTCTGTAAACGGATATTTTTTATCCAAATATATTTTATAAAATTGATGTTATTTTCCAAAAATATTGCAGTGGTTATTTTGAAAGGCAGTTATTCCGAATGCTTCGAATTACCATGGAATCTCTAACATTGTTAAAAAGTGTTAAAGGAAAAAGTTTCAGGTGCTTAAAAGCTTTTTTAAAGTATGTAAAAGTAGAAAATAAACAGAAGAATACCTTTAAAAAGCAAAAAATTAAATTTTTAAAATAATTAACAAAATGCATTTATAATTTCAGCAATATGTCGTGGTAGTTATTTTAATGTACATAATTACATTTTACTTCATACATAATAAAATATTTTTACCTTCAAACATAAAAGATCTAAAAAGTAGACTAATTCTTTTAACACTTTTTAGATTTATAATGTATGGAGGTAAAAAATATCACCTTAAAAACTGTAAAAAACCTTTATCATGATAAATTTAATTGTAGCATTATAAAACTAATTTTTTTGTCTATAAAATGGAGAAAATTTGTCGTAAGAAGTTTAGTTAGGAAATTAACTAATCACATAATTTTCCTACAAAATGATATAAATAATTCCGTAAATAGCTTTGTTCAATTATAATGCAATTATGTACTATTACGCGAGTATTTTTAAAGCGTCACGAAATAAATTTTCAACTTATATAAGAGAAAATATATAATAATACAAGGAAATGATACTAAAATATCGCAAATACTACAAACATATATTTATATATTTTATTTTTATGATGAATTTAAAATCTAATATTCTACACAATTTTAAATTTAATTTTGAATTTACTACGAAATGTGTTAGTTTAATAACTTGTGTACTTTGATAGTTTCTTTTTTTTATAAATTTCAAAAACTCGAAAAAAAATAAATTTAATGATTTAGAAGATAGAAAAAAAATTTAATTTTCTAGAAGAATGAAAGATAAGTGTCAATTCCCAATTACATATTTTATGATATTTTACAAATTTATTACTATCAACACTGATGAAATGAAGACGTATCGTGGTAATATATTAGAAAATTTTTTATAAGACTATCGTAAACTGGAGTAAATATCCTGATTAGTGGAATAAAACTTTTTAAAAGTTTATCCCATTATTTTATTTTAAGTGAAAATTTATTTTAAAGAACGTTATATTTATATTTTATCCAAGAATATAATTTAAGAAAATTATCAAAACATTTTTATTTATTACTTTCTTATATAGTTGAAACAACAAAATGTGCTAAAACAGCAACGGCGCGATCAAAAGCCACGCTCATCAAATTTTACTGTCAAGAGTATCATTTGATATTATTCCGTTTTGACAGGAAAATTGGATAAAATATTTGTATTTTCTGCATAATTTAACAGTTGAATATTATATAAGCCATTAGTTACAAATATATTTAATTGAATAAATTAAATTTTTGTTTAATGATATAAAAAGATTAAAATTAATAATTTTTAATTTTAATTTTTACGTTATAATTAAAAATTAATAATTTTTAATTATTACGAGAAGAAAAGATTTAATACTTTATAAACAGAAAAAAATATATCATTTTTTAAGAGTCAGCTTTAACTTTCATTCAATTTGTTTATCAAGTAATGAAAATATTTCATAATTATCGAGAGTAGGAAAATTCACTATAAGTATTCCAAAATACATTTTCAAAATAAAGTATTATATTAATTAATAAAAATTAACTAAGAAATATAAAATTGTTATTATAAAATGACAAACACCTATTTGGTTATAAAAAAAATAGCTAAAATAACTTACCGAGAATCACAAACGGCAAATGTTTTTTATATTAAGTTAAAAAAAAATTACATTTTTCTCACTCTAAAATTTTAAAAGTAATAGAAATTTTTTCCAACTAAGCAATTTTCAGAGAGAGAGAGAGAGAGCTTTTTATTTACCAACAATCTTTAAACTTTAGTGTATTATATATTAATGAAAAGGGGATTTACATTTAACAATGAAGCTGTTGAAATCATATAAATGATATTAAATTAATAAAAATTATTATTTGACTTTTATGGTCAAAGTTCAAGAATTATTTATGGTTAAAGTTCAAGGTAAAAAAAAATGAAATATACACCTAGTTGAGCAAATGCTATTTAAGAAAAGCAAAATGAAGATTTTCCTCCATTCCTTCATACAGAAAAAAAAAAAAAGCTTATTTATAATTCATTGTTAATTCTAAAAGAAAGCACTCCAGATTAATTTTACTTTTCCTGAAGACTTGGAAATATGTCTTGACATTATCATTAACTCTATCTTAAATGAAAGCAAAATAAAAAAAATGGGAGTGATAGATGAGTCAAACGGAATTTATCACATCATTTATTCATTTTTTGTGCACTCAATTCAAATGTCAAAAGTATACTTTTATTGAATACATTTTTAATGACTGATATTTTAGTTATTCTAATGTGTGTTATGAATAATAAAATACCTTTAAATTAAATGTAAATAATTTAGCAGAGCTAAGTGATATAATTGATTCACATTCAGAATAAAAATTATTCAATATAGTCTGTCTCATTTATGTTTAGAAAAATATTTATTATTAGATGTTATTTGCAAAATCGTATTTACTTTTAGGCTAATCAAAATACTTTTTTAAAAAAAAAAAAATTATTTTGCTGTTGAAAGTTTATTTTTTTAGTTATATAATAGCATTTAATTATTAATATGTATTTATTTTTTAACTATAAGGATGAAAATATTTTTGTACATTAGTTCTCGAAAAAGATACTTTTCGTTGTGCATAAAAATTTTATAAACGAAAAATAAAAACCGATTCAATAATGAAATGAAGAAAATATACCATACTTAAGTTAATAAAATAGTCCTTTAAAATATGTTTACCATGAAACCTCGCTTAATGAGTATAATTCGTTCCAAAAATTATTATATCATTTATTCCACTCATGTTTAATGTTGACTCTTGATATCTTCATGAAATTCTCCTTATATCCTTCTTACGTCATTGTAAGATGAAACCCTCATTATTATGGGAAAAAACATTTTTCTCATATGAATTAATATAAAATACAATAATGCATTCAATGTCAAAAAAATATTCACGAAATATTACGAATATGTAAGACGCAAAATATTATGTATATGTATGTATACGAAATATATTTATTCAAAGAAAATTAGTTATATATTGTTAAGGAGAGTAAATCCTCTTTATATTTTCCTCGACCACTGAACGAATCAACAACAAATTTGATTTGCAGAAAAAGAAATATCGAAATAATAATGATACATACTTATAATTTTTTTTTACTTGAAAGATGTTCAGAGATATCCCGACGCTTCAAAATTAGCAATACCATTAAATAAATTTGGATGCTCATAGCCACTTCTATATTAGAGTAGTGCTAGATGAGTCAAGATGTAACAGTTTCTAATACTTTCAGCATTTTCTTTATTTCGGCAGCAGACTGTTGCTTTTTTGTAACCTCATCCTTCTCTGATAAACTTTCCTCCAAAACTTTTTGCTTTGAAACAATACAACCCCATAAGCTCTTCGGTGGTCATCTCTTGATTGTAGTCTTCTGCAACCTCTTCGATGTCCCTTCAGCCACCTCCAATCTCATGATAGTAACCAAGACACAAATTCGTTGACTACAGGTTCTATAGGTACTATCATGAGCCCCTCAAAGTCACATTTGATTCTCCGGCTGAAGCTCCTCCCCAGCAGAATTTAGGGTTCTTTTTATTATATCCTACCCACACCTTGTCGATTATTTTAGGGCTGCCAATGATGTGAAAATGATTTTTCTAAAACTTTTTTTTATTTCATCAGTCACGAGAAAACATGCTAGAAGAGTGCTTTAGTGTAAAATATAACTGTTGGGAGGCAGAAACTGGATCTTGATGAATTTAAATTCATCAAGGAGGATGTGATAATGAACTCAAATTCATCAGTAGTTCTGGAGGATGGTCAGATGTGTTAGCCGTGGCAAGCAAGACATAAAAGTGGCTGAGTCACCTTAACCAAATATAATTTCACAGAAATACCAAACGCTTCCTTTATCCACTCAGTAAAAAGGACACGTGTTATCGAAGGCTTTTCGGAGGTCCTCCTCAAGACATCTGGCATGCTCTTCTTGATTTTTCATTTACTGATGGCTTGTGGATTTGCTGAACGGTAAATGCAACAATCATTTTCACCATCTCACAAATATTGTTCAAGCATTGCCACCTTGTAGTTGCTTCTAATTTATCCATATGAGAAGTAACCTTTCAACACTACCGAGAAGATGTGACCATTGCGCAGATATTCTTGTATCTACTACTAACTCCTTTTTAGCATCTACCTTCTTATATTTCTTGTTGTTTATAAAGATAATGCAAATCGTTGATGTCGGCCGTATATGTCATGCATATACGGCCGACATCAACGATTGTACGTAATGTATATGCAAGTATTAAATCAGCCTTGCTTATACATCGTTCTTACTTTTCAATGATTTAATGTTTCATGTCTGTTGTTATTTCTATTTTAATATTCTTGTTTTCTTGCAATTTTTTCTTCAGAGATATTTTTGCAAGGTTTAATTGTACTTTTCACATAGTTATAAAAATATTTCCTTATTTAAATTAGTTTTTATTTATGTAAATATAACACACGTTTTAAAAAATATGTGATTACAAGCGACATTCTACGATGTTACTGGAACGAATGCTAAACTGACTGATGTATCACACGCAAAATTAGGGTCTTCCCCTGTCCTGTCACTCGTTATTCGAAATGTTGCTCGTTAAGCGAGTCATTTTTTTTTTACAGTTTCTTTTGCTCGTTAAGAAAATTACTCGTTTTGAGAGGGGCTCGTTAAATGAGATTTTACTGTATTTATAACCTTGCCTTTAAAAATAACATTTTATAAACGAAAAATAAAAATATATTATATTAAAAAAATATATATCTCACCAAAGCTAATTAAATAGTTCTTTAAAATAGGCTTATTTACAACTTTGCCAATTTTAGCTATTTATATCTGGTGTATTTTTCAATCTAAATATATTCTGAAAGTAATAAAGTTTAATTTTAACTCTGTTTTAAAAATTATAAAATCTGACACTGACTCAAGAAATTTTTTCCGTGCATCGAACTAGTGTATGTAAGAAAAACATTTTTACAGATATGTATTAATTCGCATAAATTTATACCAATAATATGCATTGTATTTATTGAGTTTTGAATGCATAACTTATACAACAATAATGTAAATAAAAGCTACTTCCGGTTTATGTAAGTATGTAATCTTTCTAATCATGTCATTTCCCTTCTTAATAGAGTCTATCATCTGGCGATTTATCGATGTTTTCGGTGAATATATCTTTTCGCTGTCGAACTATCGGTTATTGCATTTTAATATGTTATGTGTGCTGAAAATGATAAGTTTTTGAGATAAAATGTATGCTAGGAATCCGAGTAAGATGAAAGCAGTATAAAATGAATTTGGCATGGGTTGAATAATTTAGCATATTTTACATTGCTTTTAAAATGTATTGGAATATTTGACTAATATTTAATGAGAAATAATAAGTTAGAATAAAATTCAGTATTCCTCTCAAATCTAAAAACAATACGTTTTTAGATGAGTGAAATGATAAACTGTCCATGAATTTTTTCCTGGAATAAATATTTTTGAGTCCTCTTAGTTAAAAATTCGTTTTATTTTTGTAGGAAGTATGACAATAGAGTAAAAAAAATTCAATAAAATTAAAGCATATTATGTATATAGGATTTTAAAACCAATTAGTATAAATATTGAAATTATATTGTGTTGCTAGATTGCTTAGTGTATAACCTGTTAGATTGCTTATCGAATAACCTAGCAGCTCAACGTTCTGTAACAATTTCTATGACATCTAAAATCAGGAAAAAGCCATTTAGCAAAAGTTATATAACTTTTCTTAGGAAGGAGAATTTAGGAAGAAGAAGCCAAATGATATACCAACAAGTATTCTTACAACGAAGAATTCAAGAAATATTCTTACAAAAATAGAGTGCAATATTTCTTTCTGGTTATTTAACAAAGGAAGTACCAACTGTTAAAGGAAGATAGTTATCGTAATAAAAAAGATAAATTTATTAAAAATATATAATAAAACACAAATATAGTTATAATATAATCAACTAAAATTACTAGTTACCTTAATATGCGCTTATTAATATATGATTATTTTTATTCTTTTCATAACGTAAACTGTGCAACGTTTATTGAGAAGACTTTTCGTATCTTTTAAGACATAATCAATAAAAATGATCAAAATTACAACTGTCTAGGAAGATATACCATCGGAAATGGCGTAAGTGCTTATAAATATTGAAAGGTCGTATTCATTATAAATCCATGTGGTCAATCAATACATACAAGTCAATTAATATATGATGGAATAAGTCTATGGATATCAGAAAAAAAGCAGTAAGGGAGTATAATTTCATTATATATAT
>JAPDSC010021828.1:43971-68719 GCA_026290005.1 Latrodectus geometricus | reverse complement strand
ATAATATTTGTTCTAATTATAAGCTTCGAATCCAGTCTGAAGAGGAAGATGTTTTAAATGAATGAACTAAATTAATTCATGATGAAACGAAAAAGAGATCTGGGTGAAGGGTGAAGAGAAAATCATCATTTTTATCATATCAACTTCAGGAGGTATAGTTTCATGAAATCTTTATTACATCATTATGCCAGAATATATTCTGTGGCGCAAGGAATAATTTCCCAACCTCAATCGATATTCCCTTTGTGGGTAGAAAGGTATTCCATTAACACACACTCTTGCGGAATTTCAGCCACCTAGGGATAAAAACGCGAATACGAAATCCCTTTTCCTTGAAGAATTAAGTCTCTCTTAATTAAGGTAAATGCTAATGCATTTTTGGCATGTAAAAAGCCCTTCCGGTATATTGCGTCATGTAAAAAGGCGGGACCTTCTGAGGTAATTGACAAACAAGGAATTCTGTTGTGTAATTAATTTATGAGCAGTGAGAATATGGCATAGAAGAGAGGTAAATCGTTCTTTTTTAATTCTGGCTCGATGTCAACTTTTGGATGAAGAGGAACTGTTTAATTCTGAAAGCGAAAATAATTAATGCCTTCCTTATAAAATAAACTAAGACAGAAACAGTAACACATTAGTGTTGAAACAAGAAATAAATTCAAATACTCCCCCGCATTTACTCTGGCCAAAATTCCAAGCTCAAACTTCATTTCAAGGCTCATCATTTTTATAAAATATTCATTTACAAGCAGTTAATAAAATTTCAATGTATCTGAAGAAGCATAATAGGCATTCAAGTTTCTTATTCAATTTATTTGACTTTTAAATAGCACATTATGTATTCTTTGCATGGGAGATTGTCGTGAACTCTTTTCAACTTTTCAATCATTCAAATAAATATAAATAAAATACTTTAACGAAATATTCAATTCACAAAGACTTCGAGAACTTTTAAAACATTATTCAAGCAAATATATAAAAGCTTACATATATTAGGAAATCAAATAGTTAAGATGAAAAATTACGTCTTAGAATATTTTAAAATTATAACTGAAATTTAAGGAATTAATAGTATCTAACCTCAATTATTAATCTATATTGTTCAATCTCAATTGTCAAGTTCACAGTATCGATTTAGAATGTTATTAAAGTAATAAAAAATTAATCTGTACTAAAATATAGAAACATTAATCAGACATAAACTAATCTAAAAAACAAAGTATAATTCATTGGGTTTCCTGCCTTGTAATTCTAAATATATAAATATTACCTATAAATACTAATGGTGAAATAAAAGAGTATATTATAAAGTGTTACTAATGTCATTAGCTGTTCCAATATGGTTCATCTGTTAACAAAGTGAGGGATGAAGGCTTACAAAATGATGATTAATCAATTTTGGATGAAGACTTACAATGATGATTAAGCATTTTATATCTTGCATCTTCTAGGCAGCACCTTTTTGATCTCTTGATCTTACGTTTCTTTTGAAGATGTGTAAAAGAGAACGCTTGCGTATCACTTTGTTTAAAAATCACATTACTGACAACATTGATTTAATTTAAGTATTGAGTGAATTTTGCGTTGGTGAATCTTGACAGAGTGTAAATCTCTTAACTTAATAACCATTTAGATATATTTGCGTGCATCATCAGGCTTACTACAATTTTGGGTATTGTAAAGCAATTTCATGAGTACCGCGAAGAAATTTTTAAGCCATTAATTATTTTAAATATTTGAGAAATTAAATTCAAAATATATTAAACATTATGAACCTAAGAAACTAAACTCTGTCATTAAGCATAGAAATTTTAATTAAAATATTATTTTATTTTAAATAAGTTAATGGTTTACTCTAATTAAATTTTAAAAAAAATTAAAAATTTAAAAAGTTCGCGCTTTTATAATTTCTCTACGCTTTTAAGAGATTTTAAACATAATAAAATTTTTTAATTGTGAATTACATATTTTTTTCACGTCTTATATAATTTTAATTTTCTAAATTCTTTTGGGTAATAATATTTTTTCAGATATATAATTTCTAAAAACAAAATAAAATTATATGTTAATAAATCACTTTAGATTTTGATGATATTTCATTTTTCAATTAACAGCCAATTTTTTAATTTGAGTATATAAAAATAGTATATATCCAGGAAAATTGTGAATTAAGTGCAATTACATATCCAGGAAGATTATGTAATTAAACTTACATAATTATACAAATATTATATAAAAAATAAATAAATAAACTGCGTGAAAGTTTAGTTTTCGTTAAATTTATCATGTCATAGTAAATGTTTGTTCATATGAACTCGAAGAAATCAGTAAAATAGAAAGTTCATAAAATAGAAAAATAGACGTTGGATATTAAAACCAATATATTTTTATCAAACGGGTCTCTCTTTATAAAAGAACAATTATTAGGAAATATTATTTAGCATATATCAGATAAGAAATGTGTGTAAAATAGAATCCATTCTCAACATCAATTTTTACTTTTTAGTAATAAAATTTTTTTATTAATTTTTATATTTTTAATAATAAAAAACCAGATACATAAGTAACTAATTTTTTTCTGTTTAAAAACTCCATTTTTAAAAACCTAGTTTTTCAAGAAAAGAATTTTATTGTTTTGTTTAAAAAAAAGTACCTTTATTTTGATTGACATTTCTCTATTTTCTTTGCAGGTGTTTGCAGTACTGCATCATTTTATTTGATATCTTAAAGTTCTTTTTCATTTTCATTATGTTCTCAATCATTTAAGCATCTGATATTTTTTACGTGCAAATTTCATCTGAGTCCATGTTAAAGAAAAAAAAATAGCAAGAAAAAGCAAAATAGAAGGGAGTTTCTTTGTCGAAGTTTATGCATGAGTAGTTCATCTTCACTGAAATCGTCTGGTAAATAAATGTTCTTGGCTATCTTCAGTCATAATGGCTCCTTTAATAAAAATTTGCATGACCTAAGTATCTTTGATTTCATGATATTATTCCACGCATAGATTCACAACTGCATTGCGCTTAAATTGTCAATTCCGTAAATCGACTTCCTCCAAAGTGCTTTATGATATTTGCATAAAGCTATTGATTATACTCGAATGCACAGATTATAAGACAAAATTAACAGCAAATGTTTAAATAAATATCTGGAATTTCAACATCAGAGTAATGCAATTAGCTATCTATAATTCAAAAGAATACGCTTCTCGAATAAAAAACTCAATTAAAGTTTCTCAACAATAAAATTTAAAAAAATTCTAAATTTAATAAAAACACATGGTAAAAAATAAACACAAATAAAAGATGCATAAAATTAAGTTCGAAAAACAAAAAAGATTTTAGTTCGTAAATGGGAATTAAAATTATCAAGACTTAGTTAGATTAGATTTACAAGACTATTTTAGTGGCTGGAATAATAGTCCGTAAACTCGAGATTGTTCGTTAATTGGAGGTTCGTAAAAAAACGAGCCTCTACTGCTTAAAAGGAGTCTTCATTTAGATAAATTTCAATATTTATGGAGTATTTTTGAATTTTCTAAAATTTCGTAATTAATTCATTTAGTCTTGTGTATAAATTTATGCTTATGTATGTTTTATTTAAACTCATGAATTTATAATACAATTGGGTAAATTTTCGAAAAAAAAAATTATCTATATTAAATATTATTAGTAAACTTTGAAATTAACTACTTTTAGTAATTTTTTATTATTTCTTATTTAAGTTTTGTAGATTTTTATATAAGCATGATCATTCCTATTAAAAAATCTTTTTTTTTTTATCTCTATCTTCCTATTTCTCAATTTCCTGTTTCTATCTGTCTATCTATTTATATATATGTATGTATACATATAAAGGTAGACGGATGTAACATAACAATTTGAATCAATGAAGTTTAGTTTGCTTGCATTGCAGTCTAAGCCATAAAGCGAAAGGAAGGAAAAATTATCATCATTTATTTACAACCACTCATCTCAACAACAAAAGCCAATGTATTAACTTCAAAATCCGCGGAGCCCGGGCAATGGAAATAAAAATAAAAAGAACACGAGTTTTTAAACAAAAGCAGTCGGAGCCTCCGAAACAATTAGACCTCTCTCGCGTTCTTTTTCTTCCAGCATGTGACGTCACGAAGAGAAAAACAGAACAATAGATGCACTTTGCTATTCGATGTGAAGCGATGTGTTTATATATATAAATTCCCTTCAAATATAAAAACAATGACAGATTTTGAAACTTCTGTCATATTTGATATTAAAGGTGAGCTCTAAAGCTTGAAATATCTATAATAATTCGGATGAAATATTATAAAAAAATGTTCTATCGTTAGTAATATATATATATCTTTCGTGTTTATATGTATATTACTAACGATAGATAATTTATTCATAATTTTTATTTATTTTAAAATTACTACTATTATGATTTTGCATATTTATTAACTAAATTCCAACGTTGGATTTCTTATAGAAATTAAAATCATGATTATTTCTTCCACATAAGAATAACAATAATAAAAAAATTCCTTTTTGTAAATCATGTTTGATGAACTATAATTAGCATTCTATTTAATATAACGTTGAAGAACACTATTTCTGACAGTGATTCTGTACGTCTAATTTGCTTTAAAAATTATTCGTTTACTTTTTTAATAAAAGATATTGAAAAATCATCCAACATGTTCATGTTAGGAATCTTAAAACAGAGGCTAAGAATATGTTTCTTTTATTTTATTGACATAATATCTTAGAGATAAAAAATTTATCAGAAAAGTATGTTCATGGTAAAGTAATTCAAGCTGAAATTGTTAATATCTTACTTGTGTTTTATAGAATGCGCAATCTCTCATTTGTAATTTTATTCTATTTTGATTTAATAATTGTGCTTCTTTTAATTATTAACTCTTAAATATATATTATTAACTATATCTTTATAATTGAACAATGTTAAATTTAACACTACTTGAGCAATTTGAAATCATAAAAATGCATAGTTACCTGGATGTTTTATGTAATATAAAAGGAAATAAAGTAAATTCATTGGGAAATAAAAATCTCGATACTTTCTTATTTTAATGAAATTCAAATTTTTACAGCAAAAATTTTTTTTTATTGAATTATTAATTCGAACCTGAATATATATATATATATATATATATATACAATTTAACAATTTTGACAATATACAATTTAATAAAATATTTATTCACTATACTTTTCTCATTTTAACAAAAGACAAAATTACTTTCCGAGCAGCCCAATACTTTTATTAAAAAAGATATTAGCTACAATTTTTACCAAACAGAATCTTAACAGATCATAAGTGCTAAAGTACAGAAATTCTTTGTAAAGACTTTAAAGTCTTTGAAAAGATTCGACAAATCCAGCACATTGTTATTATCTTAATACTTAAAGTTATATTTTATAAAATAAGTGAAAAATTGTTTGAAAATGCTGATTTTAAGCTAAATAAAAATTGCGTGATATGAAAATGTATATTTTCGTATGTGTATATGTTAAGATGTGAAGATTGTTCTCGTGTATTCACCAAAATTATTTTTACAAAAGTAAATTCGGGAATAGTTAAAAATTTTGCTACAAGAAATAACAAGTAAAAAATTAACTAAATAGTTCATTACGCTTTTGAAACAGTAAACAATTAAAATCATTAGTGTTGATCAATTAACATTTTCTTAAAATATCTTAGTGAAAACATATTCTAAAATATAAAATAGGATGAGTGTGCCAGAGTTTTAAAAATGGCAACGTGTAGCTTAGACACATTATAATGTTGTCTATACAACTAATAAAAATGTTGTCTATAACCATAAAAATGTTATTTATACAACTTATTATTTTGTAAATAAAATTGTATGCTATTTCAAACAAGGTCACGTGTAAAATGTAAAATTATATATGAGATGTCAATTTATATTTTAATATATAATTATTTTACATTTAAAAATTAAATTCTCAGAGTTGTTTAATGTTCCCTTAATATTGCATTGCAAAATTTAAAAAGATTCTTAACACAAGCTTTTATTATAATTAAAGTCATAAAAACTTTTCATCGGAAATTATGTATCTGAAAAAAAATATCATAACAAGCTAATCTAAATTTCAATAATCTAAATTTCATTATTAAAAACAAAAATTTATTTATTTTATGAATCATATTATATTATTTAATATGATTAATATAATATGAAATTGAGCTGAATTTAAATTTCAACAGCGAAAAAGTCACCAGACGTATAAAATCTCTATTAAAAATCTTTGAAATCAAAACAAAACACTCTTTTTTTATTTGCAAAAAATATCTTGAACAAAGCGTCGTCAATGGAGCATTCTCTTTATTTGAGACCTTCAGCTGAAAACAATTAAAGCTCATCAGTCTGTCACATATTTAACTCTCGTCAGCCAATAGCGATCTAACACTGCCTCTTTTATTCGTTTCTCTACATGCGTTGGATTGCTTTGGCGCCGAAGCAGAAGAGGAAATTTTAATTCCAGATCAATTTACTCTTCCAATTTATATTTGAGAGAGGAACACTTTCATAATTAAAAGTCTGTGTATCAGAAAAAGAAAAAATGGTTAGAGTCATATATCGATGAACACAGACTCGTTTTACAATCATTTATTTAATCTTCAGTAATTATACAAAATTAACTATAAACTAACTAAAACAAATAAACTAATAAAAAACTTGTTTTAATAATCAAATACCAATGTACAATGAAAATAATCTTTACAGTCTTTTATTTCTAAAGATTTAATTAGAAAATAAAAGGTCTTTATATAATTTTATAATACATTTTAAGAAATAATTAAATTAAAATGAAACGGTACAGTTATAAAATGAATAATTATGTAATAAATTACATTTATAATAAATAGTCATATAAATCCATTGCAAAAATACATTTAAAATTATTGCAAATCTGATATATAATTTACGAATGAATTTATGCATTTATTACGTAAAAATTTATCACGTTGTGTAATTACATTATAACAATTATTAATATCCAAGATATAAAATTTTTACTTTCATTAGTTACAAATATTAATTTTTTCAGTTAATGATAAAAGAATAAGAATATGATTAATATTCAAATTCAAATCAGATTCCCTGATATCATCACCCAACACATGTCATATGCCACCCTCCTTTAATGATGACAAAGATCATTAGCATTACGTTAAAATGTTTGTCATTGTTAGAGAAAAAAAAATTCGGTAAAAATTTACAGAACGATTACCTTTAGCAACTTTTTCAAAATCTCGCCATTTTGCATAAGCGAGATCTAAAAAATAAACAGAATATTGAAAAATATTGACCCGGTGCGAAAGAATGATGAAAATCGGGTTACCAGAAAATGCTATTTATCGCCAAATGTAGAAAAAATGCGCCAAGAGTGACCATACATTAAATCTGATCCAAAAATTCAATTAAAATCTCATTCCTTCAAATGCAAAATGTCACTTTCAAAAACATGAAAATGTATTCTATTATCCAATATGACGTCTATAAGGATAAACAAACTTCTGTCGTAATGGTCGATTTCCTGGACATAGAAAGGTAAACGGCGAATTCTCGCCGTATGGAATTATATCGAAAATCATTTACTAGGCAAAACTTAAACTCATTAACAGAAAAAAAACCCACAAATTTATCCTTGCTTCAATCGCTAAAATATCTTCTTTTTAGAGACAATAATCCTTAAAATTCGATTTTCTGTGTCTCCACAGAAGTCACATATTTGGTGTAAGACATTATGACATCTACATGAATAAACAAATATCTGTAGTAATAGTCGATTTCCCGGACATAAGGTAATTAGTGGATTCGCACTGTGTGGAATTTCTTCGAAAAATTCGATTTTCTGTAGCTGCACAGAAGTCACAGGAATGCTCCAGAACAATCCTAACGTGTTTGTACGCCTCCCTCTAAAGAAGAAATTGTGAACCTCTTTACCTTTTGTGATTTTTGAGGTTGTCGAAACCTTTTCAGGAATTATCCGTTAATCTGACCCTATTTCCGTAAGTAAGATAAGGCACCAAACGTTACATTGAACTTTTTGTAAGCCTTAACTTAAGAATTACCTCATATATAGCTCCTCGACGTTTCTTTTATCACCCAAATATCAATCCTTTGGTTTATTTGGAATTGAGACTCTATTTTTTCACTTTAATGCAATTCACTTATATTACTTCAAAATTTCAGCTACGAACTTTGAAACAAACGGCTTTTTTCTGCAACAATTATGTTATAATTTTGAACTAATAAAAAACATGGAAATAAATATTGCTACAGAACTTAACTAAGAACGCTAAGCTTTCAAATTATCAAAAATAAAAAGTAAAAAAATGTTCATGATTTTTCTGCTTAACAAATTATTGGTTATTTTCACAAATTTTATCGCATTTAACAAATTGATAAAATTATACTCATTTTGCCAAATTTTTTTAAATGAATCACATTTCTATTCATTCTGAGATTTAATTTTAATGTAATATTCATTATATGTATGTAAAAATTTGAAATTATTCAAACAGTTAAGAATGGTAAATTTAAACATTTGTTGTTATAGTATTCAATAAATATTTTCCTGGAGTTCAAGAGAAGCCTTTTATGTAATACTTTAATGTATCATAATTTACGTTTGATAACAATATTTCTTTGAAATATTTACACGTAAGCATGAAAGCTTGCAAACTGCAAATTTATAATTCGTATGACATGCACCAAATAAAAATTTCTTCAATCACTTCCTAATATTTTTACAAAAAGTATATTTAGTATTTATGCTTAGATTATCAACAATAAAATATTTTAAAAATCCTAATGTTTGATGTAGAGATCTAAATCCATTTAATAGTCAAACCTAGCACTATATTAAAAAAGTCTTAGAATTAACAAGAAAATAATTCTTAAGCACACAAAATATTTAATAAAAACAATCAAATAAAAATTAACTTAAAGAAAATATTATTTTTAAAACTAAAAAATATTAATAAAAAATGTAATTAAATGAAATATTCGAAGATAAAACAAATACATCTGTACTTATTATAATTTTTACATGCAGATTACTATTTTAAGAAATGAAAATATATAACATTAGATACATTTTCTTGTAGAATTTTATATTCCTTAAAAAAGAAATTCTTCGAACTGTAATATCTAATTTTCTGCATTCATATATAAAATAATCCTTAGATATTTTAACATGGAACTCTGCTACATGTATCTTTTTTCTCGTACTAATATTTACAAGAGTGGTGGAATGCAGTTGTAAATAAAAGTGTCAAACAGGCATCATGATTCTTTACTGCCGCATAGAATAAAAGCATGGCTCAATCCCCAATGTTTAATTTTGTTGGCAAAGAACTCAGAAAGAAACACAAACATACGTATATATCTTTAAGACAGATGAAGGTTTTTTTTCTTTACATCTCAAAACTAGTGAAGAGGGTAAAAAATCCAAACGAAGGGTTTTGAAAAGATGGATTAAACGAGAGAGTTAAATCGGTCCAAGTTACAGTCAGTGGCAAAAAAAGTGGAGGTGGTGACTTGGCTTACAATCACTATTTCAGTCTGAAGAAAGAATTGACAGAGAGAGTGGTTCTAAAAGGCTTGAAAGATTGATTCGTTTTCTGTTCCATGAATCAATAAAGGAGATGTCATACTTTTCCCCATTAGCTTTTATGCGTATTTCTTAAGAACAGCCAACTTTGAGGGTGAAGGTTACATTTGAACTATAAAAAAAGATCTGTACTAAACAATATGAAATATTAGATAAATTATATGAAAATTTCCTAATCGTGAATTTCATTTCATGATACCATGAATCCTAAAAAGAAATTTTCTGCCATGAAATTTCCTGAATAATTGGAAAAGTTCATGTTAAATAAATATTTATCAATTAATTATATATCCTTTAATAAAAATTATTTCCTGATCAACGGGAATTATAAATCATTGAAAGTTTTTATTACAATAAGATATATAATTTTCTCTATCATGGAGAATAAATACTGCTGAAATATATTATATATTACTTTAACCTTTCAAATATTTCCCTAACAGAACAATAATGTGTTTCTTAAGGATTATATTTCATCCTTGTTGCAGTTAGCAGTTAATATTGCAGTTTTACCAGTCTTCAAATTAACAAGACTTCGCTAAAAGTGAAATATTATTTATGGGTTAAAATTTAACTACAACCAATACTAACATAGAAAATAAGCCATCATACAAAATAATTGCCCTCAATTTGATCAAAAAAGAAAATAGTGATGTGTAAACAAAAACAAAACATACGAACAATATTTATTGCATTCATATTTCTAACAGCCAATTCCAATTTCATAAATTTAAAAGTAAACAAGAAATTAAGCTTAAAGAAAAATTTTCTTAAAGAAATTCAATAGTTTTCTCAAATTAGAATAGTATTTGCACGTGTTATTCAATATGTAATGTACTTCAAATTATTTCATCTATGACTGACTTCATACCTTTTAAAAGCCCAAACAGAATTTGTCTGCTTCAATAAGAAATCAATGTTAAAAGTGTTACACAGACATCAGTAACTACTGTATAAGTAATATCAAACAAAAATGAAATATAACTAATTGGTTGGGAAATTGGTTTTAAGATTTATTCGTTGTCCACACTTATGTGATATCCGCGAAATCTAAGAAAATTTCGATTATCGCAAACTTTTTTAGTGCGACTGGTAAATTTGAACACGACGACGAATAACTACACAACGCGCATACATGTGTGTGTTTACATACACATATGTGTGCATGCGATTGTCTTTTGTTTTTTTTCATTAAAAATTTTAATGTCTTTATTTTTGAAAATATTAAATGACAATTTGTGATTTCAGAAAATATATATTAAAGTAATTTAAGGAACTTAAGCTTTTTAAACTTTTTTTTAATTCCTTAAGGAAATAAAATGGTATATTCAGTAGCCTTTCTTTGATGATTTAGAATTACTTTTGATGAAAAAAATTACAAAATCCCTGAAAGACAGAACAATTAACAAATCAAATTCAATTTTTTCCTTTTATAATTTTGCTTTTAAAAAGCGAATATAGAAAATTTAATTGTAATCCAAAATTTGAACATTTTTATTCATTTTATAAAACAACTTTTTTTAATCAGGTATCATATCATTTATATTATATTTAATCAGCTTGATAATTAAATAAAAATGAAACAAATTTTAATTTTCTTGAATCTTACGAATTTTTAGATCACTTGTAGGAAAATTATTAGAATGAAATGTACAATTCCACATTCATCTAATATTAAGATTCTAAAATTAAAGTTGTGAATTTTAAAATTGCATTAAAAACACTTAAAATAACACAATTTTAATTATGATGAACAAATTAATTAAATATAAAATAAATTTATTACCAACTGTAATTGAAATTACAAACTATTTAATTCAGTAAATACTATTATTTTATTTATATATAAGATTGTTATCGCTCTCCTCTCTCTATAGATATCTCATTTTTTTAACTAATTTACTTATTTAGTAATTATGAATATTTAATTATAAGAGGCAAACAATGGACAAAAGTTATAAAAAAAAGTTAAGAATATGATGGAAATCACTAAAATTAGTATGTTGAGCAATATGTTAAAAACCATGTCAAGTTTTAAAGATTATTCTAAAGGGAACTTAGAATTTTCTAAATATATCTGATCTAGTTTCAGCTTGAGCATTAATAAAACATTTTGCAAGAAAACCTATCTTTCTTCGCAATAATCGATATTTTTTCCAATTATCTGCCTTTTACCATACATGAATCATTTTTATAAGAGAATTTATTCAATTTCTTATTCTATGTCATTTAGAAATAAGAGAAATATTTTAAATTTTTTATTATTATTTTAAAAGCAAAACCACAATTTAACTAGTAAATCAAAAGTACTTCCACTGTACGTAATTTACAAAATTAAAAACCCTTTTTTTAAAAAAAATCTAATAAGGAAAATCATAATTAATCTTAAAATTCGAAATTAGGAAATAAAGAATTAAGCAACCAAAGTATTTTACCTGCAACAAATTAAAACAATATAAATTGTATCAATTTATTGATAAAGTAAATAATTAATTCTTGCTGTGTTAAAGTCCCAAATATGTTTTCTTAATGATGCATTTATACAAGTTGCAAATAAAATAATAATATTGATGATTATCCTTGATTCATAACACATTTCGCTTCCAAATCAACGCAATAAGAATTTTAAAATATTTCATTATGTAGACTGATTTATATAATCTTTGATTTAATTTTTTTTAATAAAAAATTTAAAAATTTTAAAGGTTTGAAAATAAATTTTAAAAAAAAAAAAAAAACATTTACCTTTATTTTTAAGAAGTTATGAAAAATATATAATTCTTGTTATCATATAAAAATAGGAGTTGTGAAAATTTCATATAAAATTAAATTAATTATTTAAAACTTAATCTTTATATAATATTTTATCAACAGTGAACGCATTTATAATACTTGATGTATCTATTCATAGAGAGATATTTTACAATTGAAATTTGTTATACGCTGTTGAGGTTGGTGAAGTCTTAAATTGTAATAAACAATAATTAGATTTAAGGACATACATAGAAAATATTTCGTAGTCCATTGCATTTTTAACAGGTTACGTATTAAATGTATTAAAAATATTATTTTATTTCTCTTTCACTTTTTCCAAATAATTATCTAATAATATGATATTAGATACAAGATATTTTTATTGGGATTCTTCTCAAAGCAGCATCCCTAATTTTTTTAATTCTTTATAACTGCTAAAAACGAATACTTGGCAAATATTTTCTAGTTACATACCATTATTGTATATATAAACCCCTTTTGTTAAATAGTTCTTGTTCTTAGTTTATTTTTACAGTCATAAAAATGTATCCGTAGCATTAGTATATTTTCTATCCATTTAAGTTTACAATATTGACTATTGCATAATGAATAAAAATATATACACCTCAAATGCAAATAAATGTCTCTCAATGTGAAATTGCCAAAGCTTCAGAATCATTCATTAATTAGAGAGATTCGTTGTCTTCTTAAATCTTTTTAAGAAATTGTGACATGATAATATATTTTTATTAGTGTGGTATTAGTAGTATTCTTATTTAAGAAATAATTATAGATCCATAGCTAATTTATAGATATATGAAAACATCCTTAATAGTCAGAGAATTAATTTCGCATGAATTATTTACAATATTCAAATTGCTCAAAACATAATTAAAGCAAAAACAAAACACACAGTTTAGTTAAAAATGTTAAATATTTAAATCATATATTTAAAAGCATGTTTAATGAAGTAATACCTAATATATTTTAACTTGTCGAATTATATTTTATAACATAATAAAATAAAATTCAATTTATGATTCTTATCTTCGAAACTATCGGATAATGTAATATAAACATCCTCGGACTTATCAATAAATTGGAAAACATTTTTTATCTCGTCCATTAGTGATATATAATGTGAGAACATAATGCGTTACCAAAACTTTCAATGACGACAGCACTTACAATCATTACTAAATTATGGTAAAAGCCTTAAATAATATTAGTTACGCCTGTTTTGTTTCCTACTCTCGTAATTAATAATTCACCAAGAAACAATGTCAAAAAGCTTCTACATCATATCTCTATGATAAATAGTCCTCTCCTTATGATGAATATTTATTGCTTGGAGCATTATTGTTTCATAATAAGCAATGATATTCACGAAAAAACTCAAGAAAGGTCTCTTGCAATGCAAAATGTATAATATTTTGCTTTTCAATACGAATTTTCTTAATTTATAAGTAAAATTACTTATTTGTCTTAACAAAGATTAATCTATTAAAATTAACTAGCATAATTGGAATTCTCAAGCTTATAATTTCCATATTTTTATATAATTTACTTATTAATGTTTTCGTTTCGTAAAGGTAATATCCATAAAATGATATTACTTCTAATCAGCAAATGATATCCTCTTTAATAGATTAGAAATGCAAATATTGTACACTTTTAATTGATCGTTCGTTTTTAAGCATCCGATATGCATTAGATCTGATCGCAAACAAAGTAAAACCAAAATATAATTGTAACTATTTAAAAAGACTATTTATCCGTATTTATTTTTTGCGCGTTAAGAGCTTCTCATAGATTATGGATTTTGAAACCTATTTGTGATGCCACTCAAAGAAATGATGGTTGATAAATTGAAAAATAATAAATTAAGGAATGATGAATTTGAAAGTGGTATTAATTTGTTGTTGATAACAAAATACTAGACAAATAGTATAATATACTCAATTACATATCCAGTGAAATATAATCTATATTCCATTTAAGAAATAATTTATCAGTTAGAAAAAGAACAAATTAAATATTCTAATGCAGCAAAAAGAAAAAATAATGTAAAATTTCATTCATTAAGCAGGAAGATTCTTTTTCCGTCAATATAGTGAGATCTTACATTTTGCCAACAATTCGTACGATAAATAAGAACATCTCGTTAATCCAGCAAAAACAAAGAAAATTCTTTTGTGATAAATTAAAGTTGCTTTTGTCTTGGTTGGCGTGGATCAATTTAGGTTTTTATTCTTTTTTCTTCTACTAGCGCAGAGCATTTTCCCATAAATTTATAGCAGGATAAAAGCACACAAAATACCATAACTGTGCTTATTCACTTTCATATAATCACGAATTTTGATCTTAGAATTTGAGTTGCATTGTTCTTTCGCAAATGACAAAGTAACTACCTACAACAAACTTCTCCAAACAAGTTTTGCTTTCGATGAAATGATTTTTATAAATTCTCTGATTTAAGGTGGAAAAGGTTACCAAAAAATATGATAATATATTCTAAATTAACAGCATTATCTATCGATAGAGGAAATTTCATTTGAATTCGAGATAATGTTCGAATTTTATTCAACATTTTTAGAAATAATATGAACTATTTATGGAATAAAGATTTCAGGTGATTTTAAGTCGTTGAGCATATTTTAAAGACAAAATAAATACAAAATATTAAGATTGAAAAGTATTATTTCATGAAACTACTATAGAAAGTTAATGATGATAAATTGTGTACAATGTTACACATCACGGTTTGTTTTTTAACTGATTTGTAATGTATTCCTTAAAATATTTAATTTGCCCAAATAGAAGATTCTTTCTTCACATAGAATATTTGCGTTTAATATTTTACCAGATATTTATATGAAATTCATTTAAAATTATGAAGATAATTTAAAAAGGATACTTTTGTAATGATAGTTTTAATAATAGAGCGAGTCAGCCGAATTAGAATATTCTTAAAGATTCTTCGTAGTTATTTTAACATCGTTTATTTTATTTATTTTGAAAAAAAATCACATATCTACTCAGGGACTATTAAATGAAAGTAAAATAACGTATGATTTAGTATGATTCAGTATGGTATAGTATGATTGGTCTTGGAGAATAAATTTTGGATAGAAAATTAATACAGCAAATTCTATTAATTTTTTATATTCAAAGAAACATTTTGAAAACTATCTCATTCATCGAAAACTAAACATGTAATTTAAATATATAAACAAACAAAATATATAAATTAGTTAAGCAATGTTTCAATTGATTGTAATATTGATTGATTGATATAGATTGGCTTGATGATGAACTAATTTTTATTAATAAATTATACTTTTCTTTTCATTTCAATAACGATATCAAGAAAATTTTTATTTCATTTATTGAAATAAACTTTTTTAAATGTAAAAATAAGATACAAATTTTAAAACTAAAATAAAAATAAGGCTTTAATAAATATTTAATTATTGTTTCTAATAGAAATATAAATCTCTTAGTTCACTTTCCACTCAACAAATATTAAATATTATTCATATATTAAAATTTCTAAATATTTTCATCTCAAACTAAATAATTTTATAGACTAAATTCAGTAATGTTGACCTGCACAATTAATTACATAGGATTTCCGGTTATATCAGCGCTAATTAATGTATGAGTACACGTGAAAAACAGGATGACCCAAAAACGACCTTCTGTAATGTAGCAAAGAAAATAATTTTAACAGAATTTAAAAGAATAAATGTCAAATATGTGTTTTATTCACATTTAACAGAGTTTTAATGAATAAATTCCACAAATATGAGTTTTATTGAAGTAAGAAATAGAAAGGATCATCACATAAATTTTAAGTTTCACTTAAAATTTATGTGTTGATTCTTCACATAAATTTTAGGAATGGGAAAAAGAATCTTATTATTTTCATTTACGAGAAATGTTGACATACCCTAAAGATAATTTGAAAAGAAAAATCAATTTTGAATTAATTTTGGTTTTTCGAACGAAACGGGACAAAAAGTAGTCGAAGAATGAAGAAATAAAGATTGTGTATTTTTTAAAAACAACTATATTGATGTTCAATTAAAATTTTCATATTTTAAGCATGAAGTTTTTACTTTTATTGACCGATTTTAAGCATGCCGTTGGAGAATTATATGGGCTAAAATTAAAGAAACATGTTATATATTAAAATAGAAATATGAAATTTTGTATTTAAATATTGGTATTTATTGGTATTTAAATAGATATTATATTATGAATTTCTCGAAAGAATTTGTTTTACTTAAATGCAAATCAATCTCTATGTACTTCACTATATAATAATATCATAAATATTTTATGGAAATAAGGTAATAAAATAATTTAAAATATTTTTAAGTGCAGTCCTTTTATTCGTCAGTTCGTTTCTGAATCAAGCTAAAACCTTTTAATATAAAATTTCGTATGGACAGAAAATTAATTAAACCATAAGACAATTGCGCATGTTTTTAACTCGAATCTCTTATAAGAGAAATTTTACTTTTTATTCACATTTTATGTGTAATTAAAGCAACACAAATTGTTAGGAAAATCAACATTATCTATTGAAAATCATCTTAAAAAAGATCTGTTTCAAAAAATCTAGAATAGATATTTCAAGGAATATTACGGAAATTAGATGGTTAATTATAAATATCAATAAAAAATTAATTAACTGTGTATCAGTAAAAAATCGCTGTAATAAGAAATTTGTTAAAGTTTATTTCTGTTTATATAATTCTGGTTGAAATATATAATAACTATTAGTTTTTAATTATTGCAATAAGCACATTTTTAATTAAAATTAATAAAAATATTTATCATAAATTATTAACGGGAAATTATTTATTAGGAATCTTAAGTGGAAACATTTGTTAAGAATAAAATATATTGTTTAACCATTTTATTCCACATTTTCTCAACTTTAACGAATTAAATTAAATGAATTTATATTTTCTTTATTTCTCAGAACTTTTATAATTTCCAAATATGTTTTTGAAATTAATTCAGTATTACAAAACAAACAATGATTGTTTTTCTTTCTTTCTTTGATGCAAATTATTCAGGAATAAAAATCCGAATGATTTTTTTTATTTGTTTTTAAAAAATAAATAATTTTAGTGCAAAAATTAGAATATGCATATCATTACGATTATTAGCTTTTAAGTATGTTTTAAATGATTTTTGTGTTTAATAATTTCGTTTTAATGCAATATTAAACTACTGGTTATATAATTATGGCAAAAAATAATAATCCTGCAAAAATCAAATACGAATTAAAAAAAATTATGTTTTTAATTTAATGAGTACATGAGAAAATTTTTCCATGATTTCATAGAGTCAGTTTATAAAATATATCTCTTCTCTAACAATACTTAGCAAAAAAATTCGGATTTTGTTTAATATTCAGCAATTTATTTGTACATATATTCGAAAACATTGGCAGAAAGTAATATTTTATTTTGCAAAAAAGAAAAGTTTTATTTATCAAACAAGAATACATTTTTAAAACAGTTAATTTTCAAGGGGTAAAAAACAATTATTGATCTGATTAAACTTAGTGAAATTGCTCTAAAAAACTATTGAAATTTCACCGGGTGACCTTTGACCTTTTAGCGAACATCAACAGCATTTTATCACAGATTAGAATGAAATAAATGCAAAAAGCGGAAATTTTTCTTACTTACTTTTACTCGCCATGATTAACTGTGTATCCTTCTGAATTTAATCGCCAAGTGGGAAATACATTACACAAAGGATCATTAAATATAAAAAAATGATAATAATAATTCCCTCAACTATCAACACGTGGGCGTAGTTTTCCGGGCTGTACTTGGATAAAATTCGGCTTTGAAACGAACAGGATATCTCCGCATTTCATTCGGGATTCGGTAGCGCAGCTTTTGGCGGCCGCAGTCCTAAGGTTGGGGTAACGAACAAGCCCTTGGCACGATTTGGAGCTGTTCGATGCTTCGCCAAAAGTCCGTGAAAGCTGCAAGCGGTACATCGAATAAAACGCGTTCGTAATATCGACCACCTTCTGCTAGCCTAGATAACTACCCTTTTATAGGTCGAATGAAAAGTTAGAATTTTTAATGATCATAAAAAGTGACTCACATAAAAATAATTAAAACACAATTTAATTGGAAGAATTTTAAATTAAATTTTAATTTTGAGTTTAAAACTACAGAACTTTTAGTTAACTAATACAAAAACTACATTTTTCGAACTCAACATAAACCCAGTTTATGACCTCATTTGAATAATTATGTTACAGAAGATTTAAAAGTTCTCAAAGTTAAAACATTACAAACACCTTACATATAATAATAAATTAAATTGAAAATTTCAACTGCATATTTAAACCTTAGCGTCTAATTTTTTCTATAAATAACTTTTAATCGATTAATTGTAAGCAAATTTTGTTGCATAAAAATTAACCACAAAGATAAAAATGACAGTTCTTAACATATTATTAGTTGACGTAGAAACATCTAGATCACATGTTACATCTAAAATAATGTAGGCGTATTTTTAATGTATGTAAAAATATATATTAACCTATAAACGAGTAATCTCAAATTAATTCTTGGCAAACATACTTTAACGTACGAAAAATAAAAACTAGTTTTTAGCTAACCAAAAAAAAGAGAGAAATTTTATTGAAAGTTGCTATATAAATTAAAATAGATGGACGAAACAATTACGTCAAATATTGGAGACCTTTGTCCTTTAGACTGGATGCCCTTCAGGTATTAGGTGTGGCTTTTCTTTTCAATTATCATTGCCCAAAGTTATGATTTATTAACTTCTATATCTACATCATACAAAATGGGATTTATATTTATAAATTATGACGCTTAAATGTTAAGTATTTTATGGTGTGTTAAAATGTTTTCCTTTTAATTAATGAAGGATTTCATTCCCTTATTTCACTTATATATATATATATATTTTTTATCGAATCTTTTCTGTGGAAAATTTCTTTATAGACTTCAACCAGAAGTTAATTAAGCATCTTGTTTATAAGATAGTAATTATATTCGTCAACGAGAAAGATAATAACTGAGCCGATTAGAAAATAATTTCAATGTTATGCATACGAATTTATTCTATTTAAATTCAAAAGTGTGTTGAAATCAAAAATTCATAAAAAAAAAAATAAATAAATAAATAAAATAAAAAAAACTTTAGTTTTAAACTTTAATGCATATAATTGTTAATCAGACTAATGATTTTTTTAATCTTCTAATACAATACACCTTTTAAAATAATTAAAATGGGATTTTAAGAAACAAAAAGTAAACGACGAATTTTAAATCTGAAGAATAAATGGTTGCATTCCAAAGTTACATCTTATTTACTTTGAGGAATAGAATAGACTTAAAAATAACCCCTTAATTGTAATCTTTTAAACTCAATTAATAAAGAAGACTATTAATTGCTTAGAGATGTTTTATTTAACAAATGATAGTGTATGAGAAATTATTTTATTTATGGTCTCAATTATCATACTAATGCATGTACAATTAATGAATAAATCCTCAATATACTATGTTCACAGAAATAAATATTATTTTTTGGAAATTTTAAGAGGAACATAACAGACAAGATGTTGACCTCATCTCTTGAATATGAGTCATTATCTTCTTATGCTTGCGCGGGTGTATCTCAAATAAACAAGATATTTAAATTAAAAAAGGAAAGTCTACAATGTATGTAAATACACAAGTAATATAAGTTAATTGCATCCTTGATTTCTAATTGTATTTCTTATTTCGATTTAATTTAAAAAAGGATTTTTCTTATTCGAAAATTTCAAACTTATTAAAAATTATATACTTGTAGATGGTAATGTAATCAAAGTTTATACTCGGCATTTTAATATATTCACTGCAATATAATATATGTTTATGATTTTATTAATTCTTTTAAAATCCTTGACAAATAATTAGCACTTGTCTATTTTACATGTAAAAAACATCAGAAACCAAAAAAATGTAAGTGCTACGATCTTTAATTCGCAAATAAATATTTTTTAAAGACTTTTCAAAAAGCATTTTAATATTGAAAAAATGGTTTTGTTTTTTAAGCAAAGATTCCAAATTTTTTACTGACTGCAACTTTGTATGTAATGGCGGAGAGTAGAAAGGCTTACTCTCTACCATTACGCATTAGGGAATAAAATAGACTTTAAAATAATTCTTCATTTCGCTCAGTTCATTCATTCATTTAATAGCATTCGCTTAGTGAAATCCTGCAATGATGATGCTTATCATGCTTTGAAAAATAAGCATCATCATCGCAGGATTTCACTTTAAAATGACAAATTATTGAAGATCAAAACCGAATCACATTCTTAAGCCTAACATAGTTAAGGTTACACAAACTATTGAGCAAATCAGTTCAGGAATAATATATTAAAATCTTAATTATCAAAAAAAATTTTTTTAATGTAGCCAGTTAAGGATTTTTCAAACCAAATATCATACAAATTTGAAGAAATAGTAGAATTAATAGCCGTGATCAAAATATGCAAACTGATATTATTCTTAATATATACGAGAAAAGGAATGATACTAGAAAGAGTCGAGGAAACAATTAACCGATAATTGTATGCGCTTAAAGACAGAAAAGATCGATTGTTTCACCAGTGATTACTTACCTAATATATTAAATAGTTTGCCAAATAAGATTGCTGCCTGGCTTTTACAGAAAGAGAAATCTTAATACTTAAGAATCAAGTTGATTACTCAAACTCTTTAGTTGACACAGGAAAAACTATAAACATGTTTGCGCTAGAATTGAATTTTACAGAACATTTTCTGCCTCTGTGTTCTATAAAGTTTTTGGTATTATTTAAAGTTATATTTAAGTTGAAAAATTCCTCTGTAAAATATCCTAAATTATCTTTGATCGTTGGCTTACATTAATATTTCTAGTAATTTTAAGAATAATGCAATCCAGAAAAATCAAACACAAACATTACACCGCTTTACCTAGAATTGATTATCAAGTTGAGAGATTATTTCAACGTAACTATAGTTTTATTCAAACAATACATAGGTAATATCTCAAAATGGTATACCCTTGTCAATAAATTTCACAGTTCAATAAAAAATATTAAAAGCAATTTTCATGAAAATTACTATCCGAAGTGAAATTAAATCAGGAAAACCAAACTTTAATATTGCTTGTTTACGTAGTGAATAAATACAAAACAAATTTATAAAAAATATTTACGACTTAGTAATTACGACTTAACCTAATTAGCTAAAGTGCTTAAAGAATAGAAATCTTTTTCATTAAATTCAATAAATTGATAGCATAAAGTTGCCTATAACAAAAGACGTATAAATATTATGTAAATAAATCATAAATTTGAAAAGCTAACAAATTATGCAAAAAACATATATGGAAGGCATGTATATATTACTTAAAAATAATACATTTGTATTACACAATAACTTAGGAGAGAAAGTAATTAATTGAAAAGAAGCCGTTTGGCTAAAAACGAACATGATGAAATAGAGTATAAATATAACAAAACACAATACAGAAAAAGGCGAAAATATTGTGCTGGAATTTTAATTCTTTGGAACATTAGAAAGAACATGAAAAAAACTTCAGAGTGCAAACACGTTTGCATGTAATTGGCAAAAAACATATTGCTTTGGAAGATATTATATTTGGGTTGTTATCCCCTCAAACAATTAAAATTCTTGCTACCCGTTTTGAATGGGTGCGATAAAATTATTGACTGTGTATTTTGAGACTATCAAGAACTTTTTTTAAATCTTTTTTTGAATTTCCAAGAAATAAATGCATTTCTAAATGATAAAGAAAGTGTTAATTTCGCAACAATGGTTGTCCAAATGAATCTCAAATGTTATTGAAAGGATTTCAGTAAAGAGACATTCGATCCAGTCCGTACGCTATATTATTTCAACTTCAAACATTCTCTTCACCTGTTTCATCTTCACATGTTTAACCTGTTTGAGATCTGTCCTTATAAAGAATTAAAAGAAACGAATGTCTGTCATATAAGATTTAGCATGGGGTCTCGTTATTTCTTTGGCAGGATTCTACATTATCAAATTGTTATTCTGAAATATAGTCACTTTCCATATGTCCACCAATGTTAATTTTACCTCAAACTATTAATCCATCTCGTCTTTAATGTAATCGTTTCAGAACAAATTATTTTATGCGCTCATTTCTCTTTATACTAAAATGTATTTAGTGTCACACTTCAAACTGAATTGGGACTTGTTAATAAGCTAAAATTGATTGGTGTCAAATGTAATAATCAACACCTGGCATCAAATCATAATACTAATCACTTTGCATCTAGTCTGGATGTTCCGAAGTTCAATTTCTTCGATCTACGTTATATCGATCACGATGATATCATGCAGATCATGTGATCGAATACTACTGGAGAAAGTGCATAAGGAACTACTTTGATAAAGCTTATTTTGGATTATTCGGCTCACAATCCGAAGTCCTAGAAAAAAAAATAATAAAAAAATGTCTATGTAGACCAGTAGTATTGTCAATCAGATCTATCTCGAAGAGCTGTCAACAAATAAGTCTATAAGCATTTTCTGTGGTAACTACCACGTGTTACCACAACACATGATTCTCTTGGTCGACATCGATGGAGTTGATGCAAAGCATTGAAATAACACTTTTTGCTATTCCATCAACTACCAAGAAGCTTCTTTGGATTTGCTCGAGATCAAATAATAATTTCTAAGATAACTTTTTCAGTCATAGAAGTTACTTTTAGTTATATTTTCAAATCCTCTTTTCTAGAAACGAAAGCAGATGTCTCAAGAATTGCTTATCTTCCAGAGAAAGAGTTTAATATAATTTCATTAGTATAATGTGGTGGGTGTCATTCATTAATTATAACTCATAATTTAACAGTGGTGCAAATAGAAAAATACCATCAAGGACCCCAGAAGGTAACCTCAAATTAGCACTAATAAATTATATGCTTTATATAGTTTTTATATAAAACATATAATTTATTATATATTTAGTTTTTATATCTGAAAGAGTTTTTAATAAAAATGAAACTTTTTTTTAATTTTTACAATTATCAATTCCATTAATCACTGGTTATATTTTATATGAAAATGGACTACGAAATTGTATTGATAAACTCTGACACAAAAATTTCATTTTAAGAATACTAAAACAAAAAAATGCGAGAATTTGAAGCCTTTTCTTCCTTTTATTTCATCAAATATACCATAATTTTTTTTTTTAATTTTTAGAAACAATAACAGCTTATTAATTTTTCAAATTGGTTTTATAAAATAAATTATAGGAAGTTTATAACATTATTCCCAGGTTTATGAAAATTAACCTTCGAGCTATAGTAGTAGAATTCTGACTCTCTAGTCGAAAAAGCAAGGAAGGCAAAAAAAAATCACTGGAACGCTTTCAATGAAATTTGGCACGGATGTAAGAACAAGATGTGATATGCGCCAAAATATTCCTCGCATACATTCTACTTTCGTTCTCTATTTCAAAACTTTTTGACTTATGTCGTTAATACTTTTTTCACTCATGTAAAAAATTCCAGAAAATTGGATTTCACACAAATGATATCATTCCATTCCATGTAACATTGGTTTCTTGAGTTCGCTTAAGAAAAATTGTTTTCAGGAATCTGAGGACATACACTACACGTTCTTAACAAGAATAAGTTGTAATTTGGAGAGTTAAATACAGCTGCGTTTCTTATCAACGAGTGATTAATCTTTTACTATATTTCTTAATATATTATATCAAAATATTCAAATGTTCATTCTTGAAGATTTATTATAAATAACTATTAAAGCCACTCAATTAAGAAACACAAAAGTGTGAATAAAAACTCTTCAGGTATGTCATAAAAAACACGCCTAACATTATATTTTTATTACTTTTTATTTACTTTTCGTCATTAATTACATTAATTATCAAAACCAAAAGTAATTATATTTCAAAACCGAAATTTTATAACTAGAAAATATGCGAAAATTATGAAGGTAAAGAGATTTTTTTTATTAGAACAAAACTAAATCAATATATCTTTTGTAAATATATGTTATTTTTAAATACTTAAAAAATATATAAGTTCTTACAAACGACATTCTTTCATACATTTTCTTAGTAGATTCTTCTGGATTTTTATATAGATAAAATTCTTCAAATCCTTGCTTATAAAATTTTTAAATGCCTTAAATCTGAACGACTGAATAATTCATACTAATATATATGTATATATATTAGTATATATATATATATATATATATATATATATA
>JAPDSC010021828.1:19581-42540 GCA_026290005.1 Latrodectus geometricus | reverse complement strand
AAAAAGAGAATTGTTTTTTTAAATATGAATATTACTTTGAATTTGTTTTTTATATAGTGCCAACAAAATAATTTTTTTCTTATAGTACGATTCAAAAATTAAAGAGGCTGTCATTAATAATAATAGTTAGCCTTTTTGCAGGCATATGATTACAAAGCATAAAATCTTAATTTACACAATTTTGTCGGGTAATTTAACGATCATTGCATTTTCAGCACACTCATTCAACCATTTTATTACATCTATGCCAATACTTCACAATTCATAAATATTCAAAAGAAGTCTATTAACAAATCCTTGTCAAAAGCAATTACTTATACGTAAATAGTTAAAACTGTTTTATATGCGTGTGTGTGTAAATTATGCATACAAATTTTGATTTCATAATTAAATGATTATCCAATCAAATAATTATATGTATTATTTTCGAGAAATAAAGAATCCAAATAATTTCAAAGTTATCAGTTTGGTGAGTTATCACTATAATTAGTTATGAATTTATGAGACTTGCAACCTGAAAATGATGTCATTATTTATGAGCAATATATTAATATCAAACAATTTGAACGAACAATATATTAATTTTGAGAAGAATAAGCATAGAAATTTTTTTTTTCAAAAGAAACAACATTTAAAAGCTGCTCAATTAATTACCTAACTTAACTCTTCAAAAATTTTTATGATGAATTCGCATCGATTATTTTATTTTTCCCTCATCAATTCATCAAATCAAATAAATAGAAAACAATGGTTATTACTATGTATATAATCTAAATCCCTACAGAATAAACAGAAAGTATAGTAGTACCCTGTGTCTTCAAACAAGGTACTACTATACTTTCTGTTTTAGGTTTGCACACAAGGTACTACTACATTTTCTGTTTTAGGTTTTAGCAGTATGCCTTTTGCCGCGTAAGTAGCTCTTAAGTTACGTGGCAAGGCATGCAGCTAAAACCTAATATTGAGAATAGGAAATATTGAATGCTTTATTTATGGCTGATAATGAATACAGTTGAGATACATTTTCAAATGGTATTTGATGAACGAAAAACACATTTTATATTTCTATATAATCTCTCAGATGAAACTTATGAAAAAATGAGAGTTAGACTAGATTCTGAACTCAGAAGTAGCATAAGCAATTTAATTAGTCGAAAAATAAATAATAACGAAATTGTCTGATTATATAAAATTATATTGTTAAAAGAAAACATTTTTTCCCTACCGTATCTTAACCAGTCATATAACTATTATGAATAGGAAATATTAGTCATGTTTCTAGGATAAAAATAAGATTTAGAGATACTTGTTTTGTGAAGGAAATTATCTAACTACATTTTTATTATTTCTCCTTAAAATTTAGTCGGGAGTACAGTTTAAAAATGATTTATTATTTTAAACAATAATCTAGTAAAAACCTTTAAAGCTGAAGCACGCCAAAAAGAGCGATTATACTAGGTAAATACTGCCTGTGAAATATTTATTTTAATATTATTAAATAACTATTTTTATCTTTACTAATTAATAAATAACTATTTTCAACTTTGACTTTTACATTTTGTTTCATAAACGATATTATTCTAACCAAATTAAGCCCTCTTTACCAAATATGAAAATTACAAGGATATGAATTTTAATAAAAAAATATTACACCCTTTTTAATTAACAAGAGATTATTATGAAAATAAATATGGTAAATGAAGCTACATTTTTCTTTGACTGAACTTGATTCTTTGATTTAATTTCAATTATAAATTTTAAAAAAAATCAGTATGTAAATATAGAAATATTTTTACTAAACTAATAATAACGAAAAAAAATTTTAAAATGCGGAAATAGTTTTCCAAATATTCTTAATTTATGATACATTTCGAATGAAATAACTTTTCATTTATATTTAAAAAATATTTTGAACTAAAATTATTTTACAATAAAAATGTGTTTCATCAAGTTTTATTAAAAAAAAAATAATCCAGACACGTATTAAAACAATGAAGAAATCATTAGTTTACCTGACAAAAATACATAACATTTTAATGTACCTAGAGAAATGTTCTGATTACTATTCATATTTTCTTATTCGAGAACGTATAATATAAAAATTGCAAATTTAATTCCAAATAAAAAAGCTTCTTTTTATAATTTGTTTCTATGTTTTATCATAAATATTTTAGCTTGGCGAAGAAAAGTAAAAAAAACTTTTCAGAAATTTGTTTTAGAAAACACATTTTGGAAATTCAGGTCATTTGTTATTGTAAATTATTCAAATTTAAAAAAATTGACGCAATATAGTCAATTTTATTTTATGTTATAAGGAAGGTTAGGAATACATTTCTGAACCACTACAATGTGATTCTCCATCATTTGTAACTGAGAATATCAAACAAAGAAAATATATTAATATTGTAAATTTATATATATATATACATTTTTTTTCTAATGGTGGACAGCTTTAAGCAAGTAAGTACATTAGCCCATTTGCCGCAACAAGGCCGGAAATTGCAACTCATTTTATCGTTACCCGGTGAACTAAGTCACGGAGGTGCGAGTAGCATCGCCCACGCCACACCACCACAAACCCGTTTATAGGGTGGGCCACATTCAGCCATCATCTGAACGAAGGACAAGAAACGCAGAGAAAGAAAGTACATCCATGCCCGAGCCGGGATTCGAACCAAGGTCCTCCCCATCCGCACTCAGTTAAGCTAACCACTAGACAGGTTGGGTGGCACAATTAAAATATATTAATATTGTATTTTAAACTTTAATCTATACATTCAAGATTTCGAAAATGCAGTGATTTTTAAATTTTATTTGTTATACACATCAAATTTCACATATATACTTAGTAAAATATTTATTAAATAATTCCATATCATTTCAGTTGATACTAAAGAAGTTTTTAAATAAAGTTTTATTATAAACTTGTAGAATAGTAAAGATCAATTTAAAATAATTATACATATTATCAGATGCTGAAGCACGTTCTTACCTCAACTACAGCTTAATCATATATTAAATAAATTAGTTTTTATTAAATTCTTACGTTTAAATTTAAAGGAGCAAAATCCTTTTTGTCCCTTTTTAAGCTATTGAAATTCACTTATAAGATTCGAAAATCCAATATTTACAGACATTCAAATGGCGTTTTGGCATTACTTAAGAGATGGTTAGTAAGGCGCAATTTTTGTTTACCATTATTAACGTTTTGAAAATGAAGGTCATTAAAAAGGTAATTTGAGCTCTTCGTAATAAAAAATATATGCGCATATGTGAATAATATTTCATTGTCTTTATTTATTTATTTCCGGTCTCGTAATTTAAAAACATTATTTCTTTCACACATTTTTTCAGTCTTTATTCGAAAGAATTATCTATAAAAATACACACAATTTCTCAGTCTCGTTAACATGGTATTTAGCAGTGTAAATTTCTAAATTAAGACTAAAAATGAATTAAATTATTTGAGCATAAAGAATAATCAGATACAAATTAAATGTATTTGTGTTATATAAAAGTGAATAATTGTTTTTATTGCATACTTAGTAAATATGTACATTTAATATAGTTATGAAATGAAATAATCGGTGAAATTCAACAAAATTAAAAACTGACTTTCCTTTTTTTGTAAATTTAAAATTTAATTTTAAGTATTTTCAAATGAAATATTTTTGATTGTTTTAAGCAAATTTATATATCGTGATATGTAATTTGAATTTTTAAACTGTTAAAAATTATGAAATTAATTAACTTTTTGAAGAAATATAAATAACATTTGCATTATTTTTATTGGAACCAATAGTTTTCTGTCTTCTATAGATAAAACTTTTTTCATTACTCATTTCTTTATTTCATTTATTGGTGCCAATAATTTTTGAACATATATAAATAGATTTTTCCTTAATTGTTTTATTGAATTTATTGGATACTTTCTTTATTTGAGCTTAACGGATGCAGATTCGTTATAAGCTCAAATAAAGAAATTTAGACCAGTGTTTCTCAACCGCCGGTCCGCGAAATATCCAGCTTTTATAGGCCGACCACCGATACAGTACCTACATTACAATAATAATAGTTTACTAGTTTAAAAAATAATGTAATCTTTGATGAAAAATACAACAAACTGGCAACTATGTACCTAATCGCGTTTCATAAATTGCCGAATCTTTGTGAAAAATTATGCATTGGGTCGAATTATTAATATTACCGGTCTTTGGAGTAAATTCAGTTGAGAAACACTGATTTAGACGACATATTTTACTTTAGAAATTATTAAAAAATACTATCGAATTAGTGTTTCCATGTCTTCTAACGATGGTTATGTTATGTGTTATGTCAATCAAATAAAAAAGTTATGTCAGGTAAAAGGAGAATTTTTTCAACATTTTTATTCAAATTTACCATTAAATTAAATGTGATTATATCTATAAGCGTTGTACACTTTGATATTTATACTTTGCGCTTATACCTTCTAGTAAAAACACCAAAATACTCTTTTACATCATACTTTCAAGATTTTAACTTATCAGTTGACTTATCTATTTCGTAATCACTACACATTTCTATCTGGAATGAATTCGAAGTATCAAACTTTAAGTAACAATATTTGAACGATGGAATTTTATTAACATTGGAATAAAAAATGTATGTATTATCGAAACAAATGAAAAATAGACTTCGGATAAAAACAAATTTCAAAGAGAAATTTAGTTTCTATAGACCGAAAACAATGTCGCACACCAATGAAGGATGGCAACTCTATGTGCAGAACTACTATCACAAATGTGCAGAACTAGGCTCTTCTCTACCAATCATACAGAAGACAGCTTTCTAATAGCTAAGTTGTTTCTGATGTCAATAAGAGAATAGCAACTATTTTCAGAATGTTGCAGACATTTTGTACTGGATTCATATCTGGGAACTATATTTCTTTATTCATTTGAATGATTCCAGACAAAAGAGAAATTGTCCATTAATAGAGAATGATGAAGCTTGGACTAATTGAAAATGAATTTTGCTGATTGTTGGCTGTATAAAGGACCACAAGTCTGACAATCTTTTCCCCATATCGCTTAGCTGTTAATGTTCCACTTCTAATAATGTAGATGGTTGGTTGGATTTTATGGCACAAGGTCCAAAAGAGAACATGCTGCGGCAACCTAATAGTGTAGAAATCGATGCAGGCATAGAATAGAAACACTGGCCCCAATCATTGGAGAACACTTTAATGTACAAATATGCAGGGTTATTCTCTGTATACAAAGTTTTTCTTCATATGAGAATTCGCTGTGATCAAATTGTGCATTAAAACATTTCATTGTTCTTGCTTTTACTATTTTGAAACATTTCAATGTTTTTGCTTTGTCGTAAAAACGTAAATATGTCTTTATTTAGTAAATCCTTTCACTAAGAATAATTTTCAATTTGAAATTGTTCCACAAATATGAATTTCAGCGGTTACAATAAAGTACTTTTAAAAATCCTTGAACATTAAGTTTTATAAATGTATAAATGTTTTCATGCGATGGATCATCCAATTGTATAAATGTTTTAATGTCATCTGTTTATTACAGGCAAATTAAAATGAGGCAGATTTTGAAGTTAAAAGTTGAAGATGTACATAATGGGTATATAACCAATGTGATTATTTTCACTCGTTTCTTTTTACGTTAAAGTAAGGTATTAATTCGAGAATATATATGGAAAAATTCAATTTATCAGTTTGACAGTACGATTTGTTTCTTATAAAAAAAAAACTAATATGTACAGTTTGTCACACTGGAGCATAGTTTTGCCAAAATAGAACAAGTGTTGACCTGTTCTATTTTGACAAAATTATTATTATGATAAATTCAAAAATGACAGGAATTTAATTGCGTTGTTCTTTCGAATTGAATTGACAAAAGAAATCACTTTTTTACTTAAAATATAAATGTATAATAAAAAATGTAATCATATATTTTATGCCATAAATATTTTAAAGACATAAATACAACAACAAGAAAGAAAATTTATGGTAGTTTTTATTTAAACTATTAAAGTTATTAGTGACAAAGTATTTAGTATTGTAAATGTTAATTTTTGAGTCTTTTTAAAATATTATATTTTATAAAAACTGTTAGGTACACAAAGCATATAGTTACATTAGCTTCATATACCACCTGTTAATATTGAATCTTAATGAAGATATAAGGCTTAAATTTGATGTACATGTGATATAGCATTCTTTCTCTGCCATTAAATATATTTAAACCAATACATGATTGTTCCCAGGATGAGATTGAATCAGAATTTCTCATGTTAAAATTTTAATGCATTTTCTTCAAAAAAATAAATGTATCGTACTACTTGAAGAAATGAATGATAAAATGTAAAATAAATTACAATGAAAAATAATATACATAAGGAAAAACAAAATATGATTTGATTTCAAAATAATTGATTTATTTTGAAATCAAATCTGCAGATTGCATTAAGGTATCCATGAATTCTTTTATGATAAGAAAATGCAACTTAAATTTATCTCCATGCAGATTTAGAAGATTTTTACAAGACAATCTTTAAATCTGTTTAACAAAATGAATGCAAAAATTTACACCTTCTATAAAAAAAAATTAAGAACTTTAACATCATATAATTTAGTATGCATTGTTTGAAGGATAAAAGTTTCACTTTGAAGAAAATTTATTAATTTTTTTAAAATATATGGTAAAATGTTTAAAAGCAAGTAATAATTTTAGACCAAATAATAATGTTCTGGATTGATCAGATACTATCTTTTTTGTAAGATATTGAAGTTTAAAGAAGGACTTTTTTGCCTTTCTGATTCTGAATTATTTCTACAGGTGATTAACAAAATTTAACTTATGGAAGTCTTTCACAGATGTAAAGCAAGCGTATAAACCTATTTTCAAGGGATCTAAAAAATTAAATTAATTTAAAATATTCTTTTATTTAACAAATAAATGCTTTGCTTAAAGATACATTGATATCATAATAGACAGTTCTGAAAAATTTTCCAGTTGTATCACTAAAATACTAAAAGTTTCCATACAATTATGCACAATATCTCCATCAATGTCAAGAAAATTCTCATTTTCATCACAAAGTTTTCCAATACCATTTTATTTGATACACTCCCGGTTGGGTGATTATCAAAAAAGAAGTTTTCACTTTACGAATACTAAACCTATATTTCATTTAAAGGTCCCTTTATTTTAGCATATAATTTTTGTAAATAAATTTTCTCTTTTAGAGCCTAAGTATACAATAAATTAATTTACCCTGCTCATCACATCATATGCATTTATATTATGTCTGGCTTTTTTTTTTTTTTTTTGCTGGCTTCATCAATAAAGAGAGAAATAATAATTTAATTTACTTAAAGATTTCCTGGTGCTTTTAGCTATACCATGAGTCATTACATATAGGGCACAAGTTTTTTTCATTTTTAATGTAGGCAAAGATAATTTATGATTAGCCAATTTCTGAAACTTCATATTTGGAGCTACAAAACTTAAAATTCATTAACTCATGAAAGAATAGAATTCATAAAAGACCTAGATATATTTTGCAGATTAGCTTTGGAACAAATAAATAAGAATAAATTAGATTAAATTTACAGAAAATATTTGCATAAAAAAATAAATAAAGCAGATAATTCTGAAAATTTTTGCAGTAAAAATATTTTTAAATAATTGCATTCTTTCAACTAATGTTCCATAATAAATTTATACTGTGTAAAAATATTTCTGAAAAAAATAATGTAAATTGAGGAAATAAATAAAAAAAAATAGTTGTAGAAAATATGTAAGTTTATTTATTCAGAGTTTACATATTTGATATGTTTCAAAGCTTTTTCAGACATAGACTACACAAAAATTTCATTTCAAAATAACAAAAAAATTAAACAATTTAGCTCATGTATATTTATTTTCATAATACAAATTTCAGATAAAAATTGTATGCTTATAAGTATTGCAGTATAATAGTTAGTATTCTATTTTAAAGTTTAATTTAGAAAAAAAATTTTTTTGATAATATCCTGTGTAACATTTTTCAGTAAACTTAAATAATTTACACATTGTTACAGCTAACAGTAATTATATATAAGGAAAAAATTCGCATCTTATCAACAAAAAATTAATTTTAAGTATGAAATAAAAATATTTATTAAATTTAAAAAAAAAACGGAATTTGAAAAATAGAAACTAAAACTAAATCAATGAGAGATCTTTAAAATACACACATCTGGAATGTTCTAAAACTCCTATAAATACTAACAGGTAATTAAAATGAAATCTCACGCACAATTAATAGTTAAAAAATATTCCAATAAAATTTTACTTGAAATGGGTGAAAGATTCTTCTGCTTATTGATTAAATAAAACATGCATGTTTTTTTTTTTTTTTTTTGCTTATAATCCATAAAACTCAATTTTACAATAAGATGTAAACTTCTCTAATCAAGCATAAAAGCATTTGCATATATAGTTTATAGCACCATATCCAAATAACTGATATCTTCCACTATTTTCTTAATTCATATTTGTAAAGTATGTTGATTATTGATTTGCGAGCTATCAAAAATCAGTCTGCAGATTATCTAGGTTAGATGCAAACTATCAAGATAATTCTCATACTAGGCATACAGTAAATTGAAAATGAGACCTTTATTTTAAAAAAATAGCACAGTTTACATACAATTAAATAAGAGAATGATTTTTTTTTTATGTTGAAAGAAACAAACTAGTCAAACAATGACTAGTTGATATAATCAATAAATTCAAAATTATATTAATCAAATAGTTTTAAATATTCTTACAAATATTTTTTTCATCCATATTAATTATTTTCTAGCTTTAACAATAATGTATATATAAATATGCAAGTTATCAAACACATAATTTCACAAAAGCAAATATTTTGTAAGCTTTAATATAAAATGAGCCTTGAAAATAACTGTTAGAGCATTACAAAAATATGTTTTAACATTTTTCTCATTTATAAATTAAGCTTAGCATTTCTTTATAGAATAACATCAAACATTAGTAACTGGATAATAACTTTTATAAAAATTTGTAAAGGAAATATGCTTTTTTTTATGTGAGATTATTAGTGTGAATAAGTAAGACAAAGAAAATTATACATGTTTAGTAGAGAATATAAGTGATGAAACAGTATAAAAATATAATTGTTCCTTAGAACATCATTCCTTTGCACAGACAATGGAATGCAAAGAATGTTTTTAAAGTAAGTAGAAATTCAAATTTTAAATTAATATATTCTGAAACAAAATATGATTGTGTTAGAAATTTAGGTTTAAAAAAATTATACCAAATTTTGTGAAGAAAACATAGTATGCAATAATATTGAAGTATTAAAATGCACATTAAAAACAAAACTTTGTACTTTTTCTTGCATAAAATAAATGCAAATTAATATCATTATACCATGCCAATGATCTTATAAAAAAAAGTTAAGCTATGACAAAAAGGGAGCCAACCATATCTAATTTTAATTTCAAGAAATATTTCTATAATACACAGGAGTTGCAATAAATAGTATTTTTTATGTATACTTAAAGTGTAAAAATAATTATGGATTTATTTCTTTATATACATTATTAATAAAGAGATTGCGTCAAAGGTTTGTCAAACACAATAAAACAGGTACTACAATTTATTTCCTAAATCTATACATCTGCTTTAAGCTGGTTCCCAGAAAGCACAATTTTTTCCCCAGGCTTAAATGCTGGCATTCCTAGGTACGGACAACTTGCACAGCGAAAAGCATCACCAAGATAACACTAAAATAAAAATTTACAATTTAATTCATTCTTCTATAAAAAATTATCCAGAAATTACAACATTTTTAAAAATTAATTATACACATAAATGTTTAATTACATTGCCACATGAAGATGGTGCAGATCGGTTCTTTTCAATCTTAGCAGCTGCTTCACTTTCTAATTCTTCAGCTAAGCCACAAGTACAATTTTTGCATGCTTTTCTTTGCTTTGTTGTAGCACATACTAAATTCAGAAAACACAAATCTCAACAATTTGAAATAATATAATAAAACATGCTTATTTAAGAAACAACATTAGCTGCTTGAAAATTACTTAAATATAAAATGGGCAAACCTAATAGTCAAGTAAAATAACAAAAATTGGCTTTAATTTAATTTCAATCTTCTTTTTAATTTAGAATTTCGTATTTTTTTATTTCATAATTACAAAATCATATGGAAACTGAATAGCTTTTGAAAGTGGGTTACTCTTAAAGTGTCTTTGATACATGTGCAGAAAATCATATCAAAACGACTCTTTGAAAATAAGCCTGATAAATGGTAAACAAATATTGATATGTAAACAAAAAACTTTCTATTCAGGCCAAATTAATTTTTTTAATTGAAATTGGATAAACTAAAAATTTTTACACAAGAAATAATACATATAGGTTTAGAATATAAGTTCAATAAAAAATGTAGAAATATTTTGTAAGTAGTGACTAACTTTTTGATTAATATTTTGGGTAAACCAAAAAAAGGAATAAAAATTTTAGAAACATGAGTAGAATAAAAAAGTCAATTTATGACGAAGTTTGTACAAATTGATAAAATAAAGTTAAAAAGTAATTTGATACACAAATATAGAATTTGAGAAGAATATTAAAACATACTACTTTTGATACCTCATGATATGATTTTTCCAATTATTTACACAATAAAAGTAACTTGAACAACAATATAAATGCTTTTATATATACCCACACAAACACATAAATGTACTTTTAAAAAGTTTATAAATTAAAAATATAACCAATTTAAAAAGCAATAGATAAAATTACCTTTCAATGAGCTAGGATCAGGCTTTTTAAGGTCATCTTCATCAAGCAAATCATCTTCATTTATTAATTCAACATTTTCATCAAGAGTATCATCTGCTGAAAGCATCCACACTTTGGCTGCATTAGAATCCACTTTACCAGTAGCTGCAGAATTATGTGAGTTATACAATAATATAATATATAATATTTAAAAGAAGATAGGCATGAAAAACAGACCAGAAACATTAAACAAAGGATATAAAGCGCACAATTAACTTTAACAGAGTTGAAAAAAATTTAGATAATATAAAATAATTTACCTTTCTTAGAGTGAAAAAGAGGAACTGAAGCACCCACTTCAAAAGATGGTTTTGTAGCTTTCACTTCTATTAAGGAAATATCACTATCTTTTGGATAAAGGTTTTCAAAATCATCAACATGCGCTTTAGATATTGTTAATGTTTCAGGCTGAAAAATGGAAAGATTTGAAAATGGGATAATACATTTATAAACTAGAATAACATTCAAATTATTTCTTCCAATGAATAATTTTAAGACTATTTTAAAGTTTTAAACTGCTTCAAATAAGAATATAATAAATGAATGATTGAATTACTTTCCATGGTTAGTGGTACAGAAGTTAATATTGGACTAATTTGCATAGCACAATGTTTAAAACTAAAATAGGAACTGAAAAAATGTCTAATGACTGAATATGAATATTTGTTACAGAAAAGTGCATCAAAATACCTTAAAAAAACATTTAATGTAAGTATGAAATTAATAAAAGCATTTGGATTGATTTCAATTCACTTAAATTCATAATTACATACTAATTTACAAAATATTTTTAATAAAATATCATAAGACATTATAATACTTTATATTCAAAATATTATTACACATTAAAATTATAGACAATTCTACAGTTATGTAACACATGTTTACATACTTGATTAGCATTGAATATAGCTAATCAATATATATATATATATATATATATATATATATATATATATATATATATGCACGTAGCTAAAATATAGAACTTTTAAAATGGTACTAAAACTATATAAAATGAAAAGAAATTTGCTAAAATGAATTTTGTTGAATTATACATTCAACAACATTCTTATAACATGCTTTTTTTATTAATAGAAGAATATTAATTAATCTAGCAAAAATTCATTTACTCTCACCTTAAATTCCTATTTAAAAAATTTATCTATTAAAACTTATGGCAATTTTTAAAATTTAAAATATTTCCATAAAATTAAAAAACATTTAAATAAAACTCAAAGTTATCAAATATTTCAGATTGCCTACAGGAATTTTAGTGATTAAGTAATGATATTCTTTTGTACCAGATTAATAATTATTATGCAATTTTTTTAGACATATTTTTCTGAATAGTACTATTAACTAAACTTTAATAAAAATAAATCATTATAGAACCAAATGAGATCTTTTTCTCATTATAAAAATCAAATGTGCCAATAAGCTCCTAATTTTCAAATATACATAAGTATAAATTTTGCATTTTGTATAAAATATAAATAAAAATATGCTTATGTATTCACAAAAATAATGCTTTCTCACAAATATAACTTGTTATAGTTTGATTAAAGCATTCATTTATGGTTACATTTTATAAGCAATGATTAGAGCATGTTAATATACAACAACAATTGAAAAACAAATTTTGGTAAATAAGGTATATACATATATATCAGGGGTGGCCAAGACGTCGACTGCGAAGACATTTTAGGTAGACCACGTGACCATCCCAATAATGACCTTGGATATTAACAATTTAATTTATGACTTATGACATAGAATCAATGAATTATTTAAAATAAAAATTTACTACAGTCTAAGCTTTAAAATCCAAAACAAACTGTGCAAGATTTACGATTTAAAGATTTATGATTAAAGGTTTACGATTTAAAACCTAAAATGGACATGATGAGCGTGATTCACTTTTCTAATATTCACTCCATTATAACCATAACATACATTACACAACTGAACTGTTAACAAAAATACTTTTCTTTCCGAAGACATAGTAAATAATGAAATTTTAACAAATGAAAAGAACAATTACATATTGTGAATGCTTTTTTATAACTAATTAACTTATTAAATTATGTGATTATTCATTAAACATCATGATATCCTCTTGTACTATGGTATTAGTTAACTGTATCACTTATATTAAAGTGAAATTTTTTTAAAATAATTATCTCATTACACACCTTTTAATTTCTGAAATATGATGCAAAATTTAAATGGCAAACCATTTAATTAATTTTAAGAATAGCAAAACTTACTAAGAAAAATTTATGCAACTTTAAAATGTAAAATATAATGGCAATCAAACAATGTAAATAAAGCTAATAAATTTTAGGAACTCTGAGATTTCCTTATTTTGTTGCTCCTGATCACTCTTTGCTTATGATGGTTAATTCAAATGGGACATACAAATTAAAGGGAATTTTGAGATATTACAAGCACATATGGCCAAAGTGAGAATCAAATTTAAAACTCTCTGCTAAATTGGAAATCAAAATGCAAACTATTAAGTTTTCAGCTTGATAATTTTCATGGGAATATATTCCATATCATTATTTTAATAATTATTTACTGATATTAAAGTAAAGATTTTTTTTTTTTTTTTATCAAGGAAGAGTTTATAATATTTTACACAATTTGACAGAAATTAATTTGAAATAAATAAGAAATTAAAAATATTCAAAAAATTAATATCTTTAGATATTTTCATTTCAAAAGACTTTAAAGGAATATTGTATAAACTCATGTTTGTTTTGTAAATGATTTGCACTTTTTTTTTAATTATTTCAATTTGGTATATAGAAAATAATGATTTGTATTGCATATTACATAATAATATATAATACAAATCTGCATTTACATCAAAATTTTACAGATGAGATTGAATTAAATTTTTAAATGCCACTTTAATAGTTCATGGAAATCAATGAAACTTTATCACATATTTAGTGTTAAAAGAAAAATCTTATTATGTAAGTTATATTCTTTCTACCAAATTTATATTTCAATATATGTTGGAAAATTTTCTTTTATACCTTTCAAATTGAAAAATTAATGTATATACCTTTCAAATAGAATTTTCAAATTGATCTAAAAACAGTTTTGGCCCATTCAACATTTTAAAGTATTCTTAATAAAATTAAATTTGCATTTTCCACAAAGAAGTTATAATAATTTGGGAGTAGTAAAATAGTTTAATTAACTTTAAATGCAAATAACATAAGTAAACTTACTTTAAATAATGTTCCTCTAGCATGAGATATGATATATGGGAAAGAAATTATTTAAAGTTCCTTTTCCCAAATATCATATTCTACAAAACCACCAAAATAACTGATATTAAAAAAGTTAAAAAGTAAAAATATATTCATAAATTAAAATAATAATTTCAAAAGCAAACTGAAATATAAAACTTTTGAAATTCTTATAATTTACATTTATTCATATTAATCCAAAGAAATTAAAATTTATTATTAAGAATGTATTTTACTTTTAAAATAATTGATTTTTACAAATAAATTTCTAACATAAGAGAGTTATAAACTCTACATTTATTTATATTTTATAGTTGAGTAAGTCATGCTTCATGTGTTACCTTCTATAATCAAAATATTTTAAAAGAGTAAGTAGAATTAATCTTGTGTTAATATTTCTGCCAGACAAATTAATCCTTCTACATGGGGATATTTGTGACAAACAAATTATTTTGGTTCTATTTCAAAATATTCTGATATTAAACTAGAATTATTTAAATTAATTTTTCTCCATAAGAATAAGAAAATATTTTAAGAAGCACTTTATAATTAGATTACATTTCAATTAAAATAATTATTTTGACAGTGTTGCTACAAAATAAAAATTTTAGCAATTAAAATATAAATGTTTAGCTTTACCTCACTAACATTAATAAATCCAGATAACTTTAATGCAGAAGCAAGCTTTGCAGCAGTACGCAAATTTGGCACATGACCTAAAAATAAAAGCAATCAAATATATTTAAGTTTCATTTTTAAGTACCTTAGATATTTTGAATAATTTTACAAAATGCTGCTTTTGAAGAAAATCCATGATTTTTTTTTCTTTGAATTTACCAAATTATTCAAATGAAGGAAAGTAAAACTAATGTAGCAATTCCCAATTTAAACATCAGTATTCCTCAATTTTTTTTAAACACAAAAACGATTTAAGATAAAAAATAAATTTAAAGTCAACTAAAAAATACTACATTATTGGTGGTTTATTCTGAATAGTATTGATAAACTCAGTGTAAGAAACAAGTAATTGCACATATGTTTTTTTTTTTTTTTTTTTTTTTTTTTTTATTATTAATATGAAAACTTTGTAATCTTGCAATTACTGAACTAAAAATATTCAATAAGTCATCTTTTGAAAAACACTGCACAGCATAATTAAGCAAAAAGGAGGAAAAGAGAAAACATAAGTTAAGTTTTCTAACTTTAAAATATATTAAATTGAATTATTTTTAATTTTTATATTTTTGTTAGTCTCACAAGTGGTATAATTATTAACTTTTTTACTGCTATATTCAATAATCCCAGAAATTACTCTTGAACAATTTTTAATAATCTTAAAAATCAATTTTGATAAAATTGATTATCAGAAAAATAGTGAAGCAACAATAATTTTATTTACAAAATCTATAAGTCTTTTTATGAGTTAGTAAATAGATTTATTGGTCTTTATAAATTTATCAAGACGATTGATACTTTTATACCTTCAGAATATTTCAGGGCATTAGAATTTATTATATAACTAATATACATTAGTGATGATATGTAGCAATAATAATAAAATTCTGATAATAATAAAATCTGATAATAATAAAAGGTTTCTGATAATAATAAAATGCTTTGACAATAATCATAATCAACATTTATAAAATAAAAGTTATGCTAGTCTTAGGTGTTACAAATGTTACAATTATTTTTGATTTTAAATATATAATTAAAAAATAGGCATTGATTATAACTATATTTTATAAAGATAATACAAGAGCTAAATATATATATATATATATATATATATATATATATATATATATACTTAATTAATATAAAACTTTTTTATAAAGTCATTTAAATTTGGAAAAGTACATTCATATGTGAATGGTATTAAACAAATATTTCAATATAAAGTGGGGGGAATATGTTGCTATGAAAGATATATTTATTATATACAAAGCTGTATTTTTATATAAAGATGTATTTTTTTCATAATTTCATGAAGGGAAATAAAGAGATATTATCACTAAAAAAGCAAGCAAAGTTAATCAATTGATTAATTTACATGGCCTCCCTCTCCTAGGGTAACATTTTGAGATATCTATACATGGAAAATATAAATTATAAATTTTTCATTAAGTATATGATACTTATAAATGCACAAATCTCTTAAAAAAAATTACACAGGTACAGTTCCCTTAAGAAATTTTCTCACTTATTTTTAAAAAATGCATTAACATAAATCTAAACAACAGAATTTCTACATTATTCAAAAAATTTGTACATTTGACCTGTCTTTGCACGATATTTTCCTTTTTGTAAAATAAATCAGGGATATAACTCATGCTCTAGATTAAAAGAATAAATGTTTAAAAATTTCTAGTATGTTAAAAATTACTATAATGGAAATATCCATCATACAAATTTATGTTATTTTCAGTACAAAATAAATAAAATATCTATGTATCTTTTTTTATCTAGAAAAACTTAGAATAATTATAAAAAAAAAAATAATTCAAGACATCACATTTTTCCTTCAACCACAATAAATAAGTGGAACTGCAGATTGTCACATTCATAACCTACTATGATTGTGACAATTAATTTTTTAATACATTTGTTCCTTACTATGTAATAAATGCGGGGGAAAATGCCAATTTACAATACATCTGTTTTGAGTACAAAGTTTTGTTTACTAAATGTTATGAGGGAAATTCGCTACATCCAGCAAAGATGAGTTAATATTAATTACTTGTGAATAATCATTATGCACAAAATATGATTAAAAAGTTACCTTTATTTACAACAGATTCGCGGATGACAACAGTTCCTCCCGGTTTTAAGATACGAGCAATTTCAGCAAAAACTTCAGCAGGATGAAATGTTAAGGTAGGTGTGAGTGTGCCACAATATACAACATCAAATGATGAGCTGGCATGGTCAGCTAAGAAAAAATATGATTAAACTTTTGTTGAAAGGAATTCAAAATTTAAAGAATTATATTAAAACATTTAATATACCTTTTTAAATGATATTTAACAATGTTTAGCAAATAAATTTAAATACAAAATTTTACAAAACTTAAGGAAATAATTAGATTAAGCAAGATAGAGAAATATATGAATTTAGATAAAGAAAACTCAAAAATAATTTTATTATTGACAATTTTGTAACTGATTATATTTATCAGCTTGCAAAATTGTCCATCTTTCAATCAAAAACTAATTTTAAATGAAAATAACTAACTAGTAATATTAACAACTTTTCAAGCAATCATACATCACATTATTGCATAAATTTTTACCATTTAAATCCTACAGCAGTTAAAAATATCAAACTGGTTATAAGTAAAAAGTTTATTTTTCTTCATACTTTGAAATAATTTTTAAAACAAAAACTCAATGTTTATCATAAAAACTTTGAAAATTTCAAAATTAAATTTTTGATAAAAGATTGATATTTAGCCTCTTTTACTTTAGAATTTTTTTTTTTTTTTTTCAGATGGAAAAATTATATTTTTAGTGAATAATTTTCAGATAATTTGAAATATAGAAAAAATCATATTTAATGTATGACAGAATTATGCTTTACCTCAAAGTATTTAAATACATTAAGATAATTTAAAATAACCAGCATGTATATTTCACAGCCAATTATATTCCTTATCACATAGAAAAGCTTATCATTTATTACATTTAAAAACTTCCAACATTTAACTTGATGCCATTTCAAGCTGATATATAGAGCTATCATTCATGAGGATTTTCAAATAAAATTTTAAAGCTTGTCAATAAGTATATAATTAAAATATCCATTCTATAAAAAAAGATACTGAACCATTTATTACAAATAAATTTTATTACAACCATGCTTTAAGTTAATATTTTCATAAAATTTGGATTGATTTTTTTTCTCAAAATGCAGTAGTCAACAAGCAATATATTAATGCAGAAAAATTTCAGATGTTTTTTACTTTGTACTTTTTTCATCTTAAGTATTTCATCAAAAAACTGCATAATTTTTGTATGAAAAATTTTAAAAACCAAAAAAGTAAGTGATGTTAACAGTCACTAATTTTAGCTAACAGATAAAATATAAGAGAAATATAATTTTATACTTTTTTATTTTTAATACTTTGAGAAATCAAAATACAGTTTAATTTTTTTAGCTCTTAATTAAACTTATTCAGAATTAATAATTTGTGTTTTTATCCAATTTATCCAAACACATGTTTTTGAATCAGTCAAATTAACATTTTTAAATACTAATAGAATTTATTGAAATTTATAATTATGGATACATTTTGGACAAGTATGAGTGGTAGGTAAAGAATTAATCTTTTTAATGATCAAAGTATTTTTGCAACATACAGTACTATAAGAAAAAAAGACATTTGTAAAACTCTAGGAGCACACTAGGTTTGGTGTGATTTCAAATATTCACCCCAAGAACTGCACAGTTATCATGCCAACTTAAATTATGTCACTTTGCATAATTTCAAAATCATGATCATGCTCAAACTTGAATGTTGAAGACAGCAATCTCATACTATTTTAAATTTCAAAGGACAAAATTTTGAATATTGCACTATAATTACTAACTACAGAAGTATCAAAATATTAATAACTAGAAGCTAATTTGGCAAAGATTTCATACTAAAAAAACAAACATAAATGTTACACAGTCTACAGCGGGATCCAATACGGACATAAAGTAACAAAGCAAATAACATATTTTTATGAAAACTCTAATTTTAATTAACGGATCAATGGTCCCCACCTTACAAAAAAATATCAAAATGAAATCTACTACTGACAAAACCAGGCAATAAAGCTAAATCTATAACATAAATAACATACATTTTTTTATGAAAAAACTAGTTTCTAATTATATTAACATTAAATATACATTTTTTATGAAAAGTTTAAGCCTTATGATTCACAGTAAACCTAAATGAGTGCCCAAATAATTCTACATAATACTTAATAAATTTTATTAATTATTACATACAACAGCAATTTTAATCGAATAACTCATAAAGTAGTGTTCATCATTACTTATAGAAGAATTTTAAAAAATGCATTTTTAGTTTATCACAATCCATAATACATATACTACACACTAATCCATACCATACACTACACACATACTAAAATTGAATTTTTTCAATTTGATATACTTTAAAAAAATATAACTTCAAACACTTAAATTTCAATTTAATAACTTTCAAAACAAAACATAAATTCAAACACATAAATTTCCATTTGATATAGACTTTAAAAACAAATTATTTCAATTAGAAACTTAAATTTCTGCTAGACACTTTAAAAACGAAACAACTTCAAGCACTTAAATTTCAATCATAAATGAAAAATGCATCAAGGGCTACTTGAACTCCAAAATATTTCATGCATGATCACATCAGGTTACGTCATAAAATCACAAGAATACATGGCCTTCATCTGATAATAACACACTTAATCAAATGGACCCTGTTTTTATTGATGGCAGATATTTTAATCTTTTGATCTTATGACTAACCAAGGTGCTAACATTGATTCAGATCATTAATTAAGATAGCTAAATTGGGAAAAAAAATTTCTGGCTTTGAAATTTTTTAAAGAAAATGAATAGACAAATTTAATTTTCTGAGATGCAAAACAATAAAATTAGAAATACATTCAGGGAGTAAAAATTTAGATTTTAATTATCTTATAGCTATGGAGTCAAAGTGGCAATTAGTTAAAGAAAGTTTGCTTATCACTGCAGGTATGGGTTTAGGACTGAATAAGAAAAAATAATAATTGATTGGTTTGATGATGAATGTAGATTGGCAAGGAAGATAAAAACAAATCAAATGCACCAGAGAATATTTACTAGAAATTCAGTGGAGGAATATAGACTGACAAGGCAAAAGGAAAAGAAAATTCATAAGAAGAAAAGGTGACAATTTTAGGAAGATCTACTTAAAAATGCAGAGCATCTGAAAGGAATTGAAGAAAGCAGAATTTTCAATAGATCAGTTAATGATAGTCTTCAGGACTTTAAATCTAGAATCAACACTGCAGGAATGGCAATGGAGAGGTTATCAGTAATTTTACTGATATTACAGAAAGGTTGGTGGAAAGCTTAAGTGAGCTTCTTAATATTGACCAGAAACTTAACTAAGGACTTAAAACTTAACTAAGGAAGATTTCCAGACTCAGCAAGAGATCAATTCACCACAACTCTCACTTGAAGAGATGAAACAAGCTATCAAAAAATTTAAACAAAATAAATCATCAGTTCCTGACTGCACTGAAGCTGAAATTTTTAAACAAGGGGATCCTGAGATAACAGAGGCATTGCACACAGTTAGCTTGTCTACCAAAGAAAATAAAGTATTACATTTGGATTGGCACATTTTATGCTTAATTATTAAAATTGACCCCACAATATGTCCAAAATAGAATTATTCTATACCTAAATAAACAATTTATTAAATTTGGCTAAATTAAAAATACTTTTAATCCATAAAATTATGAAAATAACTTAAAAATTGAATATAAGAAATAATTATACTTACATACAATTAAACGTTCTAAGTTCTCTACTGCAACTAATCCAGAACTACCAGCATTTCTTTTTAAATCATCTACGACTTCAACTAAATGATGTTCTTTTACAGGTGGCCCCCATAGTAATAATATTTTGTGTCCACTAGTTGAACTCATGCTGTAAAATAAATATAAAATTTCATGTATATGTATTAGAATACAAACCATGTAAATGAAACTAAACGGTAATGCATAGAACATCAAATTGAAGGCAACAGATCAAGTATTATAAAGGGCATTTAAACTTTAACTTTTTTTTTATAATCCTTTTAAAAAAACTAGAAAGTTACAATTTTAAGAAATTATTCATATAAACAAAGTCAATTTAAAAAGAGCAAAAATATATATATGTATGTAAAATCAAAATATAATTAATTTGTTTATACCTTAACAGTTGCTTTTAATATTAAAGATTTACATTTCCAGATAAATCCAGTAAATTGAAAAGAAAAATTAGTTTAAAAATACAGAATTCTATTTCCTACAGTAATTGTTAAATAAGACATGAATAAATTACTGAGCCAAAACTAATAATTTAATAAAAGAAATTTTATCTATGGACAATTCTAAAATCATATGGGATGCAATTCATTAGTTAGTATGTTTGTTTTTTCCATCATGTTAAGTTGTTAAGATTTTAAAGTTAAGTTTAAAAATTACAATTTTAAACTGATAAAACTATTTAAAGATACTCATATAATGATGTATTAAATTATTGAAACATCACTGATTAAATATTGTTAGCACTATATAAGATACTTTAAAATTTGATACAATACTTTAATTAAAGATAAATTTATAAAATAATGTTAGATTAATACTAATGTGAAAATTTTTTCTATTTTTACTGTAATTTTCAAATATAGATTACATTTTGATAAATTGCATGATGTCCAATTTTCATTGCTATAAGCCTTCTACTGGCAGAGAAATTACAAAGTTATCTTTATGGTTAATGAAAATATTGAAAAACTCAAATTTTCAATATGAATGTTTAAACATAAAAAAATAGAACTTTAATTTTATATTTGAATAAGATTTTATCATGCATTACTAATAAATAATGCACTTTATTCAGCATTAAAATATACTATCTTTATTCTACATATACATATTTTGAATAAGACGTGGCAACATAACTAATAACCCATACATGAATTATTATTTCTATTTTGAAGACAGATTTGGTGACATACCATCATTGCAATATTCTCTAAATTATAAATGGTTTCTCTGTACAAACAATTTCAAAGTTATCAAAATTCTAGGGCAAATTCAATATTCATATTCCAAAAAAACTTATTTTTTTCCCCAGTATGTTGGTTGATGCAGTACTTTTATAAGACTTGTAGTCTTAAATCTATCTTTTAATTCATTTTTGATGCAATCAATCTTATTTGAACTGATCATGGTTTAATTTAAATTGGCTTTAAAATTTTATTTATTAATATCCTCCATAAAAGTTGGTATATGTTCAATTAATTAGTATATCTATTGCTATAAATTCATAGCTTAATATTTTCTATCCAACAATTTTTTCATTTTGTTTCACAAAAAAGGTAGCCAATTTTAAAACAAACTTTTATCCTTTTACTTAAATTAATAAAATAAAAAGTATCCTTATTGCTATTAACAAAACTGAAATTTTACTGCATATTTAAGGAAACTACAATTAAACTTATGGCAAACATGATTCACATTAAAGAATTCATTGTGAATTAAACTTCATCTGGCAACACTTCCTTGTGTATCAACTGAGCAATCAGTTTATATTGAAAACACAGAATAGGTAAAAATTGAATGATAGAGCTAATAAAATTGCAGTATTCAGTAATCAAACAATTTTCATGGTAATTTTATATTCACAAAATACTTTAATCTGTATTCAAATTTTAAAAATGATACAACTTTTTTTGTTTTCAAAATTTTTAAAAAAAAAAAAATATATATATATATATACATACATATATATGACAAGAATTTTAAAAGTTTGCCGTTATAACACATTTATTTATTTATTGTTTTCAAACGGTGGCACTGGGCAACTAATTCTTTGTGACAACCAGGCCAGAGACTGTTACTCATTTAGCATTACACGGTAGACATCTGTGAGCTAAGTCACAGAGGCAAGCAGCATTACCAACATCACACCACCACAAACCTATATATAGGGTGGGACACATTCATGCATCTCAGAAGAAGTAACAAAGAAACACACAG
>JAPDSC010021819.1:32161-43873 GCA_026290005.1 Latrodectus geometricus | reverse complement strand
CAGCTTATCAATATCTAACTACAAATATTTGAATAAAACTTTTTTGCCCTAAATTTTGCCTCATTACTTTTAATAAATCATGTAGATTTTATTGAAACCAGTAAATATGTTCTTCTTAAGATAATATTTTCCAAATGTCTTAATCTGACAATAATTTGCTTAATTCAAATAATTAAATTAAATTAAATCAATAATAATGCTAAATCAGTATTTAAAGGAATTTTATGAGCTTAAGCACTTAAGAGATCACGTGACTGTTGGATCATAAGAGAATTTATAACCTTTCTAATGATCTCAGGCTTTTGTCTCAGGTCAATTTACCAAACGAACTTGAGAAAAGGAAAGCAGATTTAAATAGAAATGCTCTTGGGAATACTTGCGAACTCAAACTTCTGCATTAGATATTACTACGGCCCTTGCGCAAGTAGAAATATTTATGCATGTTCCCAGCTTATTGTCTTTAGAGTGTTCCTATTACTTATCCTCACTTAAATTTAAGCACATTAAGTTATTTTACTGCAATATGAACTATTGTAAATAAACTACTTGCCTAATTAGCATTTGGATTTATTTTCTTTATTTTAAAATAATTTAGTTGAGAAGTTTATGTAAATCTCTAACATCTTGAAATATTAGGTTACAGGATAATATATTTTAAAAACAACTATCAAAACAAAGGATGATTTCATGAAAATGGTTGCAGCTCTTAGTTATAGTTTGAGCAAGTAGTATGGTCTTAAGCGAATTAGATCTATATTTAAATTAATTTATAGTTTATTTAAGATTATATAAAATGTAATTGAAATTGATACATTGTAATAAAAATAGTTTCACTTATTTTGAGAGAATATTATAATATATTTTTTTCAAAAAACATGCATTTGCTGTTTTTAGATTGCATACATGTAGTATTAAAGGAATAATTCTAATGTTTCGATTTTTTAATGCGTAATTCTTAGTAGACTATGCTTGAGTATTTCTGGTAATATACAAGAATAATATGAACTTCGATAATTCATAAAATTATTAGTAATTATAAAGTTGAGAACTGTGCCACTGTATTTAATAATAATTATTAATATTTTTGTTAGGTTTAGGTTTATTTCAAAATTCTTTAATAAATACAAAATCTTAAATTAATTTATTCTAAATATATAACATTACTATTTAATTGAAATATTTTAAATTGGTTTCTATGGAAACTAGTAAACAATCTATGAATATTATCCCATATAATTATCTATAATTCTTTGATGAAGTTTCTCGTAAACTAAACATTTTTAATTTATTTTATGAAGTAAAATATCTTATATTATTTAGAAACTAAATCTGAAAATTTTTAAAAATATACAAAATATAAATGAGAATTTTATTTACATTTTTTTAGGATTGAAAAATTCAACTCTAAATAACATGATAACTAATATTAAGTTATTCAATATTTTTGTAATTATATGCTACCTTCTTTTTAACTTAAAAACATTCTATAATTAATAAATAAGGAGTGAAATAAAAACTAAGGCACACGTTAGTTATTTTGGATTTTTTTTTTAATATTATAAATTTGTTTTTAAATAAAAACATAAAATTTAATATTTAGATTTAAAAATAAAATAAAATTTAATGTTTGCAGCATGACAAGAATACATTTTTTTGACAAAAACATGCATTAGATTCTTTAAATAAAGTAAATGGAACTTGCATTGTAGCAAAAGAATAAAAAAGTGATGGATTATAGCCTGCCATTATTAAGCTTTATTTAATAATGAAATCTATTGCGTGCTTCTTTTAATCACATAACTTTATTTAAACATTTTTTACGATACATAATATAATCAAAAATAAATATTAATATTTTAAATATACTTATAATAGCAAACCTGTTTTAGAAAAATAGTTTATTTGATTTACATTTCCGTGTTTTATTCTTTACACGGTACTCTTTATCTATCGAAAATATATTTGAGTTTGATGCTAAAGACAACATGCAAATTGTAACCCCAACAAAGCAATTACTAAAGTCATTTTAATAGAACTTATAAAGTAAGAATTCCCTTTTCAAGAAGCGACGATGTCTCGTTTAGGATTATTGCAATATAATCATTATTCTTACTTGCATTAGACATTTTGTGATGAAATTAATTGGAATACTTGGCGAAGTCATAATTTCCTCTCTGAAACTGCTTTAAAGTTCTTTGTAATCTAGAACCTATGTATCAGGATGGAGCGATTCCAGAATTGTCTCTCTTAATTAAAATAGAAGTTATTTTTGAATATTTTAATAAAGATATCTTGATCAATTCTTATATATTGTTCTGAATGTGATTATTAAATTAAGGATAATAAAATCTTAGCTTATAAGTGCAGATCCAAGAGAGAAAATTATTTTTATTTGCATACTTATAATTATGAAATACTTTATGAAAGATCAATTTTATAAAATATTATTTCATTTTTTTAGTATCTGAAATTCATTGATATTCATAATTATTGTTTAAATTGTAATTAAGTTTATGATATTAAACAATGATTTTTTAAAGAATTAATCTATTGATAAATTGTTTATAAAGGTAAAACCATTAATAAAATTTGCTGAATAGGAGTAATATATTAATTTAACATATATTTAGTTCAATATAATTATCTTAACATCGTACACATGATTTTTAAGAATAATCGTAAATGATTTTCCATACATTTTAACAAAATATTTTGCATGATCAAAATGTTAGAATAGTATTATTGGTTTTATTATCAAATTATTTAACTCAGGTTATTTAAAAACAGAAATGTAGTTCAATATTTTAATTCATTTTCTTAATGTAATCAAAAAATAAGATTTTAAAATATCACTTTAATATAATATCTGAAAAAATTTATTAAAAATATAAATTTAATGTTTCATGAATTTACTCAATTATAATGTATTTAAATAGAAATAGAAATTTTTTATATTGTATCATTATCATAATTTCTCGTTTCAAAAGTAGTACATTTTTTCTAACAATACAATTGGTACAGCAAAAATTTTGAAACATGCTAAAGAGCTATATTTGAAGGATCATTACATCTAAAATAGATTTTGTTGATATGATCTTCAGTTGGTTATTGTATTAAAATAACTAATACTTCTGTAAATCATGCATTTCTGAAAATCTTTCAAAGCAGTATTTTTTTATAAAAACAATTCTTGTTATTCAAATAGACCACAGAGAGAAAAAAAATCATTTAATTACATATCATTCGTATTAAGCGTACCCACTTATTATTAAATGATATTTAGCATATACATGTATTGTTATATACTTAGTATTTATGTGGCTTTCATTTAGAAAGATTTCTTTAAAAACATAAATATTCTACATGAATGCAATTTAACATTTGTTAGCGTTGAATCTCTTTTAATTCAATTTCCCACTTTTTATTTTATTTTTATTTATTTTTTTTTTGAAAAAAGAAAAAAAATGAAAATGAATTCATAAATTAAATATTTTGTTTTAAGAGGACTAGATTTTTTTTAGTATTTATCTTTAATAATTTCCTTATTCATTTCTCTAGTTTTTCTTTTTATATATACAATTCAAACTTTTTATTCAATAAAAATGTTTTCTGTGAGTTAATTAAAAATTTAAGATATGAATTCTATAAATGAACTTAAATTTATTTGTCATTTATTTTTAGTAATATCTTTTACTCATAAAATGTATTATAAATATTAATTAAAATAATTATATGTATAGTGCATGTTTTTAAATTTAATGATCTGCAATTAATTTTGATGAACAATATAATGCTAGATATGAAAAAAAATAAATAATATATTTCATTTTATTAATCCATATTTAAGTAATTCTTAAAAATAAATGTAAATTTCTACATTAATGTAAAGTATTCTTATAAGTAATATTTAAAAATACTTTACATTAATGTAGTAATACATGTGATTGTATGAATGACAGGACAGATTCCTTCAATAACCTATTGTAATAATGAAATATTCCCTTATTCACGTGTTCAGAATTTGGATAACGAAAACTTAAATGTTATAAGAACTTAAGGAGCTAAAAAAAATACAAGCCCTGTTTTTAGTATATATATACATATATATGAGTAAAATTGTTTATGTATGCAAATTATTTATGTTCATATACATTAAAATAATTGTGTGAAAATTTATTTTCACATTTAAGATGGTTTTTATCAAGAGAGAAAATTGTTTCATTTAAGAGAAGCATGTCGACAAAAAATCCCTAAGTCCATTGCATCATTATTTTTCAAAGAAAAATATTTTTGTATACATTTTTATAAATGCTTTAAGGAAGAAATATATATATGTTATACTTTAAAAAAAGTTTTTCAAGCACTTTCTATTTCCATACAATAACCTAGATGATTGCTAGTTTTAAATATTTGTCTTTACTGTGAAAAAGTAACTTATCAATTTCGTCTCAGTTTAATTATTAATTGTTTTTTTATATTTCCTCGTAGTTTAAAAATGTGTAATCATGTAACTCAGATTAAATACTGTCTAACATGGTTAACAGTTTCTCCGTGAGTCTTTTTCAGAAGTGAATATTTGTTTTTAGTGTTTTGCTTCCTGATTTATTATGCATTTATTTAAGTGTTATTTTGATTCATAAGCAATTAGAAATGTGTAATTTTTTATCGTGTTTTTATTTCTCTTTAAATACTCTACTGTTAATAAAATATTTTCACTGTTAAGTTTCTCCCAGCTATTTGAAACAGCAAACTATTTTATTTGGTTTATTTTAATATATTCAGCGTCAAGAGAATCATATTTTAATATTTATTATTTTTTTCCAATTTGATAAAAATCATTAATAACAATGAGAAGCAAATCATTGTGTTTTCCTGGAAGGCTTCAGATTTCAAAAATGCAAAATATGTTTCTTAATAATTGATATTTATCATTATCTCTAGTCTTCAGTTCTGATACATTCCAGATTAATCTTAATTCGATATTTTTTCTCCAGGTTTGAAAATCATATTTTGAGTAAATATTTATTTATATTTCCACACTTTAATTGATTCAAATACTATTTTGTTAGTACTTTAACTCTTTTAATCATAATAATAAATGCATAACAATACATAATTCAAATGTTACACTAGATTGATGTAATTTACTCATGGAAAATTCCAAACTTATCAAGACTCATGTTACTATGATTCTTCTAAGGAGAATTTGAATCAACAAAATATTAATAATTGATATTTTTTCTCTCTAGGTTATGTATGTTTCACACAATTGACGATAAATTAAATATCATTCGAAAATATGGAATATTACTTAATTTTTTAAAGTTTAAAATTTCTAAGTGAGGTATAAAATATTGGTAAATATTGATTTTCCTAATCTTTTTGGCTTTGATGTTTGCTAATCACAACTTTGTATACTTATACAGATGTGATATTGATGGAAATGTGATTTTTATATTGAGATTCACATGCGACTGTGGTTACAAAATATTGTATATGTGCCAGTGTACTTTTCTGTGCAAGCTAAAATAAAATACTAATGACATATTTTGAAAATTTAGTTCGATGTTATGTGAAATATTAACAGATATTTTTAATTTTTTAAGACTCACAAATTGTCACGCCGACATTGATAGATTACCAACATGACAATTAATAAAATTTGCTTGAATATTTTAATATAGATAATTTTAGATATTTTACCATAATCTTATGTATTCTGCATCAAACAATGAACATTTGAATATGGTAATTAGTTTTATTTATTTATTTATTAAAAGATTAATTAGCTCAATTTTCAATTATAGATTGATTATTTTCATGGCACGAACAAATATTTAGTAAATAAATTAACATACATTTCATAATAAAATTTAATATGTTTCCTATTATTGAATTACAATGTATTATTATATTGATAATCTTCTATGAATTTCCTGCCAATATTTAGTATTTTGAAATTTTTAAATGGTATCAGTGGTAAATAAAAGTAAAATGATGGTGTGAAGAAAACAATTGCTAACAGTTTAAATCTCACGTAATCCAATGGTGTGTCAAGTATCTAACTTGCGTAACTCAACTTTCAAAAATAGTTCCAACAAAAAGAAATATAATAAAATTTCATAGCTGAAGAAATAGCCATTATCGGAAAGATATATTTGAGCAAAAACCTCTTAAAAAGAACCACTTGAACTGAAAAACCTTTTGCTCTATCTTACAAATCTACGCATCGTAACCTGTAGTTACATTCCTATGTAAACATGAATAGTTACTGATGCAAAAAGTTGCATCAAGATATAAAGAAGCGAAAAACTCCACTTAATCTTGAAATTGGACCAATGGTAACATTAAATACGAAATGCAATATATTTTTGCAGAAAAGTAGCACCGTTCAAATATTTTTCTCTAACTTTCTGGCCAGTATTTGCTTTCTACAAATTTAAAGTTAGAACATCAATTGAAAACTTCGTATTTCTTTCATAAAAAGATTTTATTTTCACGCAGCTATAAATGATTTCTTCAAAGTTAAAAATTGGAATTCAAAAATGAAATATAAGAAAGACTTATAATGCATATTTCAGCTGATAATTATTTTACTTTAACGAAAAATGACTTGGCTTTAAAACTCATCAAGTGTTAAACAGCAACCAAGTAAAATAATGTTTTGTATTTGAAATATCACAGTTATTGTATTAAAAATAGTATTTTTTTAAAAAATAATATTTTTTTGAATATTTTACGAATATGTTAATGATTTTTTTCCCCAAATGTACTTCTGTGTTTAAGATATATATTGATGGTATAAAATAAAAGTAACATTAAAAAAAATTAATTTTTATTATTTTATTTAGCTATTCTCATTGATGAAATCAAAGTTTTCTGGGTGTAAATAACAATAAAGGGTTTTAATGGTAAAAACATAATTCTTACACAAAAAAATATCGTATAGTTTAAATTACGAATATCTCTAATACTCTACCTACGTATTTAAAGATTTAAATGTAGATAATTCACAGTTAAAAAATAAGATTTACTAACATTTAAATAAAACCAGTTTTGTAAACATAGTGATTTTTTTGTATCACAAATAATCAACACTCATTAAAATAGTTGCTATTTTATGAATTTTCTTTACAGTATAATTAAAGTACATTAATGTTCGAATAAAAGAAATTAGTCTTTATGGAATAATTTGCTGGAAAGATTATCATAATTACGATATCACTTTTGCATATAACAGATAACATCGTAATATAAACGAGAGTTCATTGTGATTTTTTCTTGAATCATATTGTTCTGAATGGCATTTTTCGTACAATGCCTTCCGCTGTTCAATAATAATAGACAAAAAATATTGTTGATTTCTGTATCTACATCTGTACAACAACCTGAAATGTGTTACCATTATCATTTAGCCTTATGTAGAAAAAAACGAAAGAGATTATAACTAGCTTGTATAATTTAACATTAAAAGTTTTCAAAACTAAATTATTTTCAAATAATGGTATGAGTTTTCGTATGTTGCTGTACTCAGGGGCTGCTTCTCGAAGAGTATGTACATAATACACATCTTAAATAAAGTGGTATGTCACCAACATTTATTACAAATTTTCATGAATGTATTTTCATGTATATTATTATACTTATTGTATAATGATTTAACGCAGATAAATTACTTTTTTTAATAAACAACAACCAAGTAAAAGCTAATCGAAGAAAACACCTCACATTTTTTACATTAATGTTAACATATAATTGTATTAATTCGATTCATATAAATGTAAATTTATAAATTCAACAAATGACATGGTAAGTTAATCACTGCAAATACTTCAAAATTCATATTTGTTGTGTGTAACAACTCTTTTACTTTTAAGAAGAGAAATGATATTCCATCAAATTACGGAATTATTTTCCTAACATAAATAAATTAATGCGTTCAAAATCAATATCTGTAGATAATTTCATAATAACTATCCTATTATTTTTCGAAACACCATGAAGGTTGTTGGCGTAATCACGGTAAATTTTCTAAAGATTACTAAGTGGAATCTTTGTAGCAATATCTATGCGATTTATTAATAAATTTTTCATTATACTCTGTAATTTTCTATATGCGTTAAGAAGTGTAAGCCTTGTTTAAATCTTTCACAAAATATGTTATCACTTAGAAGTAAAACTACAAACTTTGAAGTAGAAATGTTGTATCCTCAATTTCAACTCTACAGATCAATATGAAGATGGCTGTATTGTGACAACATTTACAATTGTTGAGTTACGTTCATAGGATTTTTCAGAGTTTCCTTATTTGCAATACAAATTGAATTTTGTATTAGGAATCATATACAATACAAACCCTAGATTATATGATAATAATAACTAAAATAAATATATATATAAATAGCCTTCTTTAATTGTTCAAATCAGTCTGTGGTAGAATTTTATAAGCAATTGGTTTTCGAATTTTGTATAAGAGAGTATTTTAATTTATTAAAAAAATTATGTCTCTCTATTTGATGTATCATATACCATTTTCATACTCACAAATAAACAGTTCTTGGTCTTATAATGCCGAATTTCAACTTACAATGGATGTTATTTTCTCTAATATAAATTGAATTTATTGGTATTTTAAATTTGAATGGGAACTTTTTTAAAATTAATTTTTAGTCACTGATCAAAATTTTGGGAACAGTAAAAAAGAAAAATAATTTTATTTATCAACTGCTAACCAAACAAGTATCATCGGAAAATAACTGACAAAAATTTTAAGTGAAAATATATAAAGTTTTATTTTACTTATTCGCTGTTTGCATCGAAATGTAAATCCGTATGATTCTCATATGTTACTAGAATATAACAATTATAGCCATACGTCTATCATTATCTCCATTCTAGTATCACTTTATACGTGAAAATGTATTAAAGAGTTTAATATTTTATAAATAGATAATTTATATAACTAAATAACTGATTTTACTTTTCAAATTTCGAAGCAAATTTAGATTATTTATTTAGAGATTGTGTTCATTTAGACTGAATTAAAAATTTTATTTCATATGTTTAATATTTATCTGTTTAATTAATATATTCTATTTTTATATCGTAAAAAATAGATATAATATTTCAATTTACAATATATTTTCTGATAATAAATTTTACAATTATTCTCACAAATTCATATCATTATGTCAAATTAGGGTAAGAAAGATATTATATTGGAATCAATTTACATATATTATCTATTTTATGTATTTAGCATTTCAGTACAATAAATTCATTGGCTATTTTCTGATATCTATCAAAATAGCATTAAATAAATGCAAATTAATTGATGTAGCACATATTCCTCTTCCAGAAATTTCGCAACTAACTCTACAAATGTATATTTGTAAACATGTATAGATACAAATTAAATTGTGTTAAGTTTAATTGTAAACCAAATAGTTATGAAATATCGCAACTAAACCCTTCTTAAATGAACATCCTGGCATGTAATCATTCATGCATACTGATTTCAAATTAAATTCTCTAATCTTGAGTATGCATCCTTTATAGAATTTACTTGGATAAACAGTAATACTCAATCCAATTAAGGAATGATAGACATAACGCAATCTTTGTCTGCAAAAGTGATAGATAAAATGGATGGACCAATTAGAAGAGACTACGTTTATGGAAAGATGCCTTGTCCATGCGCGATATCGAACATGAAGTTGAAGATTGATTTAATGTATTCAAAACGGACAAACATAGAATTTCAAATGGAGATGAGATGAAATGAGATGTGATAGCATTCCCTGAATAATGTAAATATTTCTTTGAAATAAAAGTAATTATAGAGATTTTTCTATTTTAATGACCTTTTTAATAAATTAACTTGTTTTGAAGCTTCATTAGCACATTTTAGAAATATTGTGAGCAAATAATATATCAAGATATAAATTTTGTAAAAAATAATTTGAAATCTTACATTTATCATCTGGTAAAATAATCGTTTCTCACTTTATTGTCTCAGTTCCACACTAATCTTTAAAAGAGAAATAAAATTAAATTACAAATTGGATTTCAATAGTTATTGCCATAAAAAAATTTATATTTTTAAATTGTGATGACATATTTATTAAATTAAGTGATTTCTATGATCAACATAATATATATGATGTAATTAACATTGCGAAACAATAGTTTCAAGCCTTAAATAATTTCCTTTTTTATAAATTTGAATTTTTGCATATCATATTAAAATATTAATTTTTCATCAATTTTTCAAATGAAATATAAAAATAATCTATAAATTGACATTTTAATATCTATTGTAATAAACGTTTTTATTTTCTGATAGATTGAAAAGAGCTTACTGTAAATTAATTGATTTGTCATTATTCATATTGAATAATAGAAGATTTAAATTTTTATGCAAATTGCAAGCTAATGATATGAATATAAATTCAAAAATTTCAGGAATATGATAACGAATAAAAATAATTCTGTGATGTTTTTATTTATTTTTTGTTTGTGAATAAATTATCTATTCATTGAATGCAGAAATTCAACTTAAATTTACTTTCTAAAAAACTAACAGCTCCTTTCATAAAATTCATTAATTTCATAGTTATTCAATTTGTTTTTTTTAATTTTCGTATAAACTTTATAAAGATAAATATACTTACAGTATTATCAATTTAAAGATAAAAATCGTAAGAGCATTTATAAAATTTTTATGAAAATGAAAACAGTATTTTTTATCTCACTTGTAGTTTTTCTATTCTCCCTCTTATATTCAACGTAAATAAACACTTTAATAATTAATAAGTTTATTTAGAAATCATTATGTTCAGAATTAAATTAAAAGCGCATATATTAATTTAAATATTAAATTTAAACAAAGAATGTATTTGTACTTAAAATAATATGACAAAATTAAAGTATATATAATCCGATATTATAAATTTCTCAAAAATTTAATAGGTTTTCTACAATAGAGATTATTAATTTTCTCAAATGTTTTTGAACCGAAAATTTATACCTTTTTTTAAAAAGTTGTACCATTTAATAATGTCGTTAAAATAAATAAATAAATTCCATAAAAATAAATATTTTTTATAATATGAGACTATGCATAATTTTAAAACAACATAAAGCATAACACCATTTGTAAGGTAATCCTTTTATAATTGAAAGAGTTTACATCCTGTTTAAATTAAAGATTTTGATTACATAAATGCAGATGTTTGGCAAAATATGGACTATATCTCATTTGTTTTATATTAAATGAAAAAGTGGATATTTTACATGCTTTTCTTGTAATTAAATTAAATTATAACTATTTCTACAAAATTTATCAAAAAATCTACAAAATTTCTACAAAAATTAATAACAATTAGCAATTTTTTAATTTGTAAACTCAAAAATTCAGGAGTTTGTTGGTCATATTCAGAAATATTAGACTCTAATGCATGCGTATGAAATTATGCAAAACAACAATATAACTCAAATGATACTTTTAAAAATAAATAATAAGTCATAATTAATTTAATTAGTAATTTTGAAAATTCCCTAAATAAAACAAGATATCTATATATTTTTGAAGAAAAGTTTTATTTTTTGAAATGAAAAATATTCGATCATAAAAAATTACATTAAAATAAACATATCTTACTTGAGCTGTGTGATAACTTATTAATGTTATACCCCTTTGTCTTTAAAAAA
>JAPDSC010021819.1:0-13338 GCA_026290005.1 Latrodectus geometricus | reverse complement strand
ACATATATATATATATATATATATATATATATATATATATATATATACTCCTCAAAATATAATGTACCTGAATGTAATATAATATCATCTATTTACCTCTATACCGCTACATGTAATATAAACATATTTTCCTCATTTGAAATTATATTGTTATTTATTCGATAAATTTAAGACTACCATAGCATAGTATATCTGATTCAATTTATCAATATACAACCTAATTGTAAAGAAATCTAACACTTAAAGTAAAACGCTGTGAAAAAAGGAATTGGTATTACTCACTAAATATAGACGATGAAAATACATGGAGAATGCCTTTAAAATTCCTTTAACTATCGGATTTTGGGAAAACTTAGCATCTAAGTCATATTAAGAATGAAGAAATGGTTTTTTGCAATAAAGAAAAATAATTAACACTTTTGGTTTATAATCACATCTAGCAAGAAATTTACAATTAGAAATGAAACGTTAATCTACGTGCCGTTAATTTTCCTTCAAAAAAGTGATTGAACTTAATGATAAAACTGTTTTATCAGAGCGTTAGAAATATCTCTGCATTAAAGAGACTTATCATTTTAGGCTCATGTCGAAGTAGAGTATAAAAAAGATAATCTTGAAATTTGAGGAGTGTAATGAGAATGTGTTGTCAAATTGAGTGCTCCCTTCAAAATAGCCTTCATTTCTCGTTATAATTTAGTAAGTGCTAGACCAGAATATTCTGAATTTTAATTCCTTAGTTCATAGTAAAAAAAGTTTCAATACTTAGATTAATGCAATATGTATTTAAAAATAAATTTCAAAATTTTCAAACTCTATACCACCAAACGCGCACCAATTTTATCAACCATTATGTGCCAATAATGTCTGCTTATGTTCAGGACATAGGAAATTTCTATTGCCAGATGTGGCTAACTTTACATTACATGTAGTTCTGTATAGTGAAAATTGACACACATTGTGTATTTTACATCCTAATAACCTGTATCAACAAAAATAAATTCTAATTACTTAAATATATGGTGTGTATTTGCTTCTGATTTTACATTCGGAATTTTTTTATTTGGTTTTTTATTTTTTGAATTCCAAAAATGAGAGGTATCAAGAGTTCATGGTACACTAAATTCCATTAACAACACTTAATTCTTACTCTACTGGAATGGATATGTTTCCATACCTCTGCTTCTATGCAAGTTGAAGAAAATCCTCCGACTGGATTCAATTCAAGGAAATATTTCGTATTAGCTCTTGCGAGAATCAACGTGTTATTCAGAACACTTCAGAATGCCTAGCCTCATCAATCAATCAATTTAAATCCTTAATATTTATAATGATAAGCACTTTTAAAATATCGTGTTTATGAGGACGAATGAGGAATTTACCCGAGTTGAAAGTTTGCATTATAAGTCATGTTGTTGAAATCCTTAAAGAATGCTGTTGCACTTTCCTTAAACACACTATAATTACAATATGGTTGATATCATTGAAGAACATGTTGTGCACACTTTTAATTGAATATATTTTAATAATTTTGACGATTTAAGGCTGCCTATTTGCACTAGTGGTCAATTTTGAAATATCACTCAATTTCTAAAATACTTCTTCCACTGTCTATATAACGTGTATTCCATGTCAACCAAAACTCAATAAACAGAATGAGTTCTATACAGGTTCCTGAATAGGATCACTTTAATTATAGCTACTTTTGATGAAAGATAGAAATTTATTAATGTTATAATATTTCACAAAAAATACAGTTAAAAATAAATCTTATTTTTAATTGTATTTTACATGAAAATATGATATTCTTAGTATTCTAATACATCGCAATGTGTTCTTTATTAATTTCATAAATTTTAATATATATTACAAATTTATTATAAATTCGTTTCAATTAATGTGTGTATTTTAAAATTTAAAACTTATTTTCTTAATTTTTTATTTTTTATACTTTTATAAAATCAATTTTACTCTTTTAAAATGCCATTTATTTCTAATTGTTATAAATAAAATCTTACTATGCATTTTCCTATTATAATAAATTCCTATTAGTCACATACATTTATACTTTCATGTAAAATCTCGATACTAAAATTTAAATCACATATGTTTTTAAAGCAGCTGAATTAAACATTCTTTTTTGAAAATTTTGTATGATAGTTTGATGAATAATTTATTGAGAAATTTTGTGCAATATATATTTTGATAGATTTTTAAATTATATTTTAAGATTTTTAAATTATATTTTAAAACTTTGATAAGAAAATTTGAAAACTGATTGTCTATTATAAGTTAGAAAAAATTGATTTAATCTAAAATAAAAATTAGTTTTGCATTTAGTGGCTTAATTTGGGAAATATTTTTAACTTTGACATGAAGCTATAAATCTTAAATTTTTAGAATTTCAGCAAATTATATTTTTTTTATCTTTTTTTGCTTAATAGTTAATGCGAATAAATGTAAATACCTGCAACTGCACTTTCAGCTGCAGAATTTTGCAGTGTACTAGCTGAGACAGGTTTTTCTTATATTAAATTATCTTCATTTTGCAAAATTATAATGAAAAAGTTTGTGGCTTGATAATAAAGTAAAATTAAAAAAAAATGTTGAAATTCAGAGCAAAGTGAAAATTAAGTTTTCAATTACTTACATTATTTATTTATATTATCAATCAATCCAAATTTAAATGACTACGAGAATTAATCAATAACTTTTTCAGTTCTAATCTTCTTGTAAATTATATTAAAATTTTTCTACCTTAGAATGAAGTATAAAGATAATATACCATTTTCTAGAAGCAATTATATTGTAAAATTCTTATATTTCATTATATTATGCAATTAATGTAATCATATCTCCAACTTGATCAAAAATTAATTTTATTTGATAATATTTGTAAATATTTATTTTGAATTGTAAGTAAGAGAAAGGATTTTTTGCTTTCTCTTAAAAAAATGTGTACTTTCTTTTTATGTGGGGATTTGAAAAGTGATTTTATTGGAAAGGGTGTTTAATGATTAGCTTAAAAATATATTTCATGAAATTCCTCATATTTCTATCTTGCAATTTTTGCAAAATAGAAATATAACTTAAATGTATATAAAACTACTCTAACATGAAATTTATATCATTAAATATGCAACAATATAGATCTATATGTATAAATAATTTTTTTTTCTTAAATAATAATTAATTAAGTATAACATTAACCGTTTGAGTGCTGGGACGCGCTACCCCTCTTCGCTTGTTATGAGCCAAAAATACGAAGAAGCGCGATAGAGATTCTTTTGTTTTGTACCGAAGATGCGGAGACGCTGCTGTTGGTTAGTATAAATTTCGCACCTATTGAAAGCAGTTGAATTCATATCAATCGCAGCTTTTATTCATTTTGCTCAATTGTGATTCGTAATAATGTAAGAATTAAAATAAAATATAGGGGTAAAAAATAAGTAAAAAAAACTACTACAAAAAAAATTCTGCACTTTTAGCATATATATAAGAAAACTCTTCAGCATTCAAAATGTTTAAGTTAAAAAAAAGTAATTATTTATTTAAAATTATTTTTTACATGTATTCTTAATAATATCAGACACAAATATCCTTTTATTAGGTATGGAATTGAATTATCTAATTGATTTATACCAAAATTGCTAATACAAATTTGTGTCTAGTAAAACTATTTTATTAATTTATAAAATAAAAACGTATTTATTGCAAAAATCAAAATAAAGAGAAAATATTTGCCTTATCTGGTCTGAAATTCAAAGTTTTAAAGTAAAATTTCTATACTTCAGTAGATATTACTACTGCTTAGATATAAATATTTCTTTACATGAATATACAAAAAGAAATTTTCAACTAAATATTAAGCTATAATTATTTTTATTTGAAAAATTTTAATAAAATCAATCAATTGATTAACTGAACAGAAATATGAGTCATAACTCTCTGATTATTCATGTGACTAGAAATACCTGCAGCGATTTCGTTGAAAATTTTCTCTAACTGTAACAAATGCTTTACATATCTTATATATTTTTCTTTATTTCAAAGAAACTGAATGCGAAATTTCAACAAGACAATGATCTTTAGTTTTTCCTTTATGCTAAAAACACTGAGATCAAAATCATAGGAACATAGTTTTATGTTGAAAAAAACTATGAATTCTATAGAAAACATGTGAAAATGTTCTGCTGGTTGAACATGTGTTTTAAACAGGAATACGATTCCATATGAGGAATGGAACCTATCATGATTTATGAAGAGAAAAAAATTTACGTATGATTGAAAACCTGATTCACTTAACTTAAAATTGACCTAAATTAAACCAAAAAAAATTAATGTGAATGAAAATCAATGATGTGAAAAAAAATGAATGCCTTATTGATTTTAAATTGTATAGTTTCTTCTTTGTTTTAAGTACTGCAACTGCTTTTGCTCTTGTGTGGTAGCTTATAATACTCATTTAATGATTAATATTATATTTGCTTTTTTTACATTATATTTATTGCTTTATATTAATATATATATATATATATATATATATATATATCAAAATGAAAATATTTTCGGTAATAGTCAAACATTTTCAAACATTTCAAACTTAAAACATCCTTTAAGTATGTGATAATTCCTATTAAATCTCTTAGAAAGTTTGATGTAAGATAATTTATAGTTGATTAAAAACTCAATAATATACTTTTAACGACTTCAAAGTTATATAATTAAGCATTTGTCAAACACTTTCTGTGATTTATGGTATCCCAATGGAGACAATTTTAGAAATAATGTCATTTAGCTTTATCTACTTCCGTTTCCACCTTTCCTTCAAACCTTTATTATTATTTCAATAGTTTGAATTAGAAAACCAAAAGATGAGATCTTAATGTGTATAATAAATCCGATAAAGCCTGAAAAATGAAAATAAATTTCACAGATATCTGTATTTCACTATTTTTAAATGACATACTGGTTTAGTTTTCTTTTTAAATTCACACACTCTGCCGATATATTACTTTAATGAAGTAAAAAAACGCGGAATAGAATTCTTTCTTTTTTAAAATATAAATCTTAAATAAAGTGCTTTCATATTTTAAATATTGTCAGGACAAACTCTTATAAGTGAAAATTTTTGATAGTTTGAAATATGTAATTACTATTGCATTGTTCAATATATATATATATATATATATATATATATATATATATATATATATATGGTGAAAACACTAATTTATTTTTGTGTATTTCGTTTAATAAATCTTCATATCTAGAGACATGTTAAAGTCATTGATATTAAACAGGAATGTGTGATTGCTCATTATATTATTATTCGTTCTTTCTCTTCTAATTCTAGTATTAACTGAAAATGAAATAAAAATAGAACATCACAGTTAAAGACATCAATCATGCCGCAACATATAAATTGCAATTCTTATATCTTAATCCAGTTCGATAAAATTTAGTTGTAATCGTCTTAAATATTTTTCTCACATATGAATTTTAGTCATAAATATTAAGAATTGTATCTGATATTACAGTTTTTTCCGAAGTGTTTTCAGACAAATCTGTTAACAGATGACTTCTGTGAGTAAATTATAAGTTATATATTTATTTATTGCTTTAACTATAGCCTCAATTTAACATTTAAAGTACGCTAATATTAAACCCTATTTTCTTATTTCAGTGCCTATTGAGAATTTCATATTTTTCATTGAATTCTATTAGTATAGTTACAGTAAGAACATAATTAAAATTACAGTTACATTTTGTTATGAATATTCTACTTTAAACTCTATAAAAAATAGTAAGATTAACATCAAATTTTATTTTAAGTTTACAATATATTTCGAAATAAAATATTTTCTTATAAATATAAATTAACATTCCATTTTTATACATTTATACTTTTAAATTCCTACACGAACTTAACTAAAATATTCATTGTGCTAATATTTAAAATATATGTATTTTGTTTTGAAATATTAATTCACACACTAAATAATTTACAATATAGTTATTGGGATTTTCATTTATTTCTCATTCATAAAAACATTAGCAGTAATAAAATTTTAGTTTTTAAATAAAATAGATTTACATAGATTTTGTAATCCATGAATATTTATTTTCATTTATATAAAAATTCCAAATTAGATTTTTTCAAAATTTAAATTTGGTATTATAAAAAATGTTTTTAGAAAAAAAAAGTATCAAATGTAATGAAAAAAGTATATCAAATGCATAAATACTTCATAAAATAATTAGATTCAGTATTTTCTACTTCTTTAGCTGCAAATTATTTTACTAGTTTGAATTACATTTTCCTGCCAATTTTTCATTTATAAAATTCTTCGAAAAGCAATTTTTGAATGACCTTTCACACAATGCATATTATTAACATACATACTTATATTCATATTATTATTTATTGCATTATAATGATAAAATTCAATAAATATTTTCCATTAACTTTAAAAAGTCGTTAGCTCAGAAATTTATTAATAAATTTTATTTAAAATAGTTTCAATTATTTAAAAGTGAGAACTAATTTATAAGTAATGATTCCTTTAAAATTAATTTCAAACGGAGATGCTTCCTCAGAAAAGACAATGTGTCTGAGTATCTAGAAACTTTCTCAACTGAACATTCTCTTCTGACTAGATGTCAAAGCAATGTGGAGAAATAAAACAAATGTTAGTAAAATGTTACGCTTATCAATTTCTAAAGTAATTTAAAAAGCATGATAATTAATAACACAAGGAAAAACAAAATTAAACAAGTAGCTAAACTAGCTTTAATGAAACAAATGATAGAACGTTAAAGAAATTTTTGCAGATAGGAATTTTTTGAAATTAATATATCTGAATTTGCTTTTTTTATTTAAGCATTTTCATTTACATTATCAAAAATACTCTTCTGAAATTCAGATCATTCTTCAATTTATACTCGTAAATGGACTTTTGTTATCATGCAATTATTTCCTTTTTTAACTACGGTTGCAATGCAATACGAGAATGTAGTTTAATTTCTACAATTTTAATAAATATAATAGTAAATTAGTGAAAATTAAACTTTATTATTGTTTTTCGTTGCGTTGATATTAAATAGTATTAGTAAAAGGCTTGCAATTAAGGTAAAAATAACTAAAGATCACTTAACATTTTACAAAATGCTAAGTAAACTTCAATATTTTTTACCATGAAATAAATATTGGTTTTCTGTTTTACCAAACTAATAATATATGAGTGATCTTTAAATTGTTTTGGTACAAATATAAACTTTTGTGTGAGAAAATACAATCATTTTAGTTTCAACGGATGGCAGATATATCATTTCTTCCTAGATAGAATATCTGTGACTTATTGCTATCATATTTTTAAAAATAGGATATAATAACAATTTAAAAATAAATTAACAACAAATTAAAAATAAAATATAAGCTAATTTACATGTGGTTAAATAAATTTTCAATTAACAGAAGAAATTCTTAATAAAACCCTTCATAATTAAAAAAAGAAACTTTATTTTTCTGCTAAAAGAAATTTGCCATAACACTAAATGTTACAATTTCCCACATTTTGCCTCCTTCAAAATAATTTGGAGTCAAACGTTTTTCTGGAAAAAAAATGCTAGCGAGAGTTTATAAATTTAATTTTCATAGGTTCATATATAAAAATAAATTTAGTAAATATAAACTGAAAAAATAATATTTAATTTCTAAAAAGCTAATCAATCTTTACTAAGCCTTGACATAATAATTTCAATTAGTAGAAATCCGGCTGTCTGTAACATTCCCTAAATACATAGTAGAAAAAAAAATCGATAATAATATGCTTTAAATAATTTTCTGATGGAAAATTCTCATCTATCTTCTGAGTTATGATAATATTTAAATAATTTTAGCAATTGATTATAAATTTTTCCAGTCAAATTTATTGTTTAATTTTCTGTGTATGGACATATTGTATACATTATTATTAACTTATATACCATATAAATTTATCTTTTAAAAATTTCAATCAAATCAAAATTAAAATTTATTGTTAAAAATTTATACAATTATGTAATATAAGTAACTAAGGCTTATACTATAAAACACTTCTGCAATGTTACACAAAAACTATGAAGTGCCATCATCAATATATTTTGAAGTATAAATTTAATGGAATATTTTATCTCAGACTAATCACTTATTAGTCTTTTTTTATTAATTAATTATCTTATTATAATTTATTGAGGTTTCAATAAAAGAATTATATGTTTACCAATAAGTATATTTTTAATCACAGCATTTCTTTAAAAATATCTGAAAATAAAAATATGACTTCTTCAAAGAGTGTGTGTGCTAATATTAATTTAGAAATTAGTACAGTTTATTAGCTGGGATGTTTTCCCACATTAAATTAATTTATTGTTCTACTGTTCTAATTTAGAAAATATGTTACACACAAATATTTGCCGATATATTTCAGATGTTAATTTTCGAAAAACTTAACATATATATAAATATTTTTTAATTGACCTACCTAAGCAAATTCAAAGATTTTTTATGCAATCAGATGTAAAAAAAACAAACAAAAATACGATACTGTAGTTACCATTAAATCGTATTTTGACGTTGAATCTTTATTTGTAAAAAATACATTGGATTTTTTTTTAAATAATGACTTTAAAGTCTTTATTGAAATATACTTATAAAATTTTCATGAATTTTCTATTTTAATGACTTTAATTGTTTTATTAGGAAATATACAAGTTAATTTCCAATATATAAAAATAGTTAAATTTAATATAAAGAAAGATTTCCTAACATTAAAAAAAATCATTATATCAATGAAATAAAAGATGAGATAAATATAAATACGCAGATTCAATCATTAAATTGGTTATTTTAATTACAAGGAACAAAAATTACTTTAAAATCTAGAACGGAACATTAAAATAAACAAGTCTAAAATTTTATTAATTGCCCTATTTATCTATATTGCAACATTTGATAAATAGAACTGTAAAATATTCATGCAATTTAAGGAAACATTTTATTTAAAATTTTTTTAAGCATATAACTTAGACATAAACTGACAACAATAGAAATATAAGAGTGGAATAATCTGAGATTATATTGCACGAAACTTCCCACTTAGCACTGAATAAATAATTTATTACTAGAATAAATGAAAACAAAGCATAAATACTTTTATTTTAAAAATATTACCACATTATCCATAAAATGAGGGTAGTATTTTCTATTCAAGCATACCAAATACTAAAGATATTCAATAAATATGAGAGAAAATTACAAGCTTCTTTTTATTCCATATTATATTCCTTTATATAGATATTCTATCATATTTTCTCTTATTATGTTCCTTTTTATATTTAAAATGGAAAATTTATTTTTGAAATATAAATTTATATTTACTAAAATTCTCTTGACTGTATCAATTTAAGAATAGATTATGTAAATAATCTGTCAAAGGATTTTTTATTAAGAATTTCGAATAAGTTTAAACTAAATTGAATTCTAAGGATGAGTACGTCTTCCTAAGCAATTATGATTCCAGACAGGATTCTTCACACTATGAGCTCCGTATAGAATACAAATACTGAATAAACATTATTTGCATTTGTGCTTTAAACCGTAAGCCGTGAAGGGCAAATATGACAAGCAAGCAATACCTATGAAAGCAAACTGGAACAGATGTCTCTGACTCAGGACTTTTCTATGAATATATGAAAAGGAAGATTGTTGTACATAATGAAAGCCCATAGGTTTTACATTATTGCGTTAAGTAAACTGTCAACTATATTTGAATTCAAAGTAATGTGGGTAGTATTAAAATGCATTATAGCTTATTTAAATTATAAAAGAAAAACATATTCCCTTTAAAATAAATTTTCCTAATAAACCCAAATTAAATAACTTGCTTCTTATTTGTGCTGTGAAAAATGTATTGATTTATTTTTACAGGAAAGAATAAAAATAGGAATTTAAAATTATCTAGAAAATCCATGCAATTGTAATAATCGACAGAAAAATTATTAATTTTAAAAAAGGACATCATTAATGTTTTATTGAAATATTGTAGTTTGAATTGATAACTGAAATGAATTTAGACTTCACTAAATTTCCTTGATAGAATAATAAGTGATTTACTAGCTTCAAAACAAACTATTGATAAAAAGAAAATTAATCAATTAATCTTAATAAATAACTTTCCTGAAAATTATCAAAAATCTTTGGATTTAACATGCTGTACTTAATGTTCAAACTTAATGTAACAAAATAATATTATACGAAAAGAAATTATTCCATTCTTTTAAAATCCAATAGGAGAGTTTGTTTTGTAACATGAATTTACTTTATGAATAAATGATAATTCTTTTTTAATTTTTTAATTAAGGGCTCATATTTTTAATAAAATGATATAACTTTGAAAATATTAACTTAAAACTAGGGCAAACCATGAAACATATTTAAAAAAAGTAGTAGTTCATATTGAAGAAAATATATAATTTGCTTATACTTAATTAATGTGAACATTGCTTATAACTCAAATATGCAATAATCAGCAATCAACATTGGCAAGACTTTGACAGCGACACGCTGACAAAATAGAATGAAAAACATGATATATAAGCATAAAGTTAATGTAATATTTAGATGCAAATTCACCAACTTAAATATCCATGAGCAATACGAATATTTTCAATGTGTACCGAAAACTAAATACAAAAATAAATGTTAATTTTGAGTTTTAACAGTAGTACTGATAATATTAATCTTCAAGAGTTCCTCTAAGTGTTCTTAATAGCATTTTTTGCAGCAAGATAATTTTGCTTTCAAGTAAATATAGCTCGAAAAGATCAACAAATAGTATTTATAAGATCAAAATCCTAATTATTTTAGCAATCATATGGAAACATTTGCAATTATTTTTTAAGAATTTACGTGCAAGTTATTCTTAGATATGGATTGTGTCTCGAAAGATAGAATTTCATCAACAGTAGATATGAAAGCAAAAGCATATTAAATGCGTTACTTGTACACAGATAAAATTCATTAATAAACATTTTCATGATATATATATTTCAAGCAAAGAAAGCAAATGGACATAATTCCGAAATTATCATTGGTAGATTACGAATAGGATCACATGTTATTGCAGATATAAGAGCAACTGATTTAAGATTGAACTGCATGAATCATTGCAGAAAAGGAATGGCGGACTCCTTCTTGTTACACTCTTTATATCCTTACCTCAGTAATATATCATAGAGCTTTTACCGTGTGTTCACTTAAAAATAAATGTAACTTATTATGATTTCTGATGAAATGAGCAGATGAATAAAAATATAAGTGGAACATCAATCGACAACATTTGTATTCAGTTTCTACCTGAATCGTCCAGCTTATCACCACGATATTAATTATTGCTTGCTTTCAAAGACTTAATGTAATCTTCAAATAGATACCCAGCTTTTCGTGTCACTTATAAATGACAATGGTTGTTTTTATGGAAAAGAAATTTATAAGCAAGCAGTTTTTGATCAATACAGAGATCAGTCCTTGATCTTGAATTATTGAAAATGTAATGTAAATTTTTCAAAATAACAAGAAAAAAATATATTCATATGCGTAATGTTCTTTGTACAGTGTCAATGATCATTCAGTATTAAAGTTTAATAAAAAAAAACATGTATGAAATAATATCATTGAATAACGTTTTAAATGAGTCCAAAGGAAATTTTTAATAGTTTTCTAAAATAAATTATATTTTTATAAATTAAAGTAAACTTAAAAAAAATATAAAAAATGAAATATCTTTTCTTATGTTTGTGCGAGCATTATCAATATGTAAACATAGTTGATTTATTTATTTTGTAAGAATAAAATATAAATTTTAAATCAAGAAAATTTTTTTGAGATACATATTAGAAATTAATTTTATAAAGAAAGAATATTTTAAATTATTTTACTAAATAAGAGCAAAGAAAAATGTCAAAAACAATATTTTCAAGTAAATTAAAGTTAATCAAAACTATTCGAAATATTTCTTAGTAGATTTCTTTTTACCTAGAATATCATATTTGAATTTTTTAAACTTTAAGCTACAAAACATTAACTTTTACTTGAGGCTACTATATTAATTTATCTTTGTAAAATAATTGGTAAAGTTATAATTGATATTTATTGCTTAATAAATCTGACAATTTTATATTTCCATTGTTCTTAAGGTTTTCAAATTGTAAAGTTAAACATAGTTTTTCAAAGAAAATTGATTAGCGGATTGAAAAACATAATTTCATTGAAACGATTAGAATGCAATGTCAATTGATAACGTGTAGTATTTAGAAAGAAAACCATTGCAAATGTATGACAATACAAATAAGATGTACTTTGCAGCACTTCGGATAACGTGCGTTGTTAAATAATAGAATCATCAATTACAGAACAACAGGTGCAAAACATTGCTTGGGAAAATTTATTGAAACGTAGAGTAAAAATAAATGTTCAAGTGGTTGACTAGATTAACAAGAAATTGTTAAAAGTGAAAAAAAAGCATAAATTGATTAAGGCTCGAAGTAGAAAAAAATGCTGATTCCGTGCTAATTTATCAACAAATTCATAAAGTGAGGTAGGTCTGTATTCTGTAAATAAATCACTGAATTTGGTAATAAAGTTTGAGTAAACTGAATGTATATTTGCTACTATACTTGATTCGGGAGAACATTTGTCCCTTTTAATATTTTCCAAAAATGTCTAATAAAATTACTTTACTCAGCTGCATGCTGTAAAAAGTGTTGGTGATGTTTAAATTTACATACATACATTACCATGGGGAGAAGCCCTGAACTTTACCAATTGGTTAACAGGTTTATACTTCTTCATCATCAGTAGAGGGACCCTAATACGAATGACTTTATTTGAAATAAAATTAAGTTGATAATGGTGAAACTTAAAGCCTGAAGACTATCTGTGCAGTAGAAATCTACATCACATTACAATGACAATAAAAAATAACTATTGGAATACAATATTGATTATACATTGACAAAGTGATACTTTCAATAGGGAGTAAAATAAAAGATAGTGAAGGTTAGCTTTCTTAATTAATAAAAAATTGAATTTTAAGAAGAAGAAGAAAATATATATATACACAAATACACACACATAAATATAAAAATATACACATACATATATACATGCACATATAGACACACATTCATGCATACACACATACATACATACATATAAACATACATACATATAAACATACATACATATATGGTAATTCGAGGGGTTTGTTATAAATATAGACAGAGAGTGAGTAAAAGTCC
>JAPDSC010021818.1:3076-14841 GCA_026290005.1 Latrodectus geometricus | reverse complement strand
AAAAAAAAATTATTTTATTTCTTTTGATCGTTCTTAAATTTCACAGGAAGGTACTTTATCAATTAATGAATTTTAAATTGCTTAATAAAAAGCAATGCTAGGTGTCACGTTATGATTAAAAGAAAAGCTGAAATGTCGAGATCTATATTATTTTCAGTATTTAAAGACGAGACCAAACTATTGCACGTTTGAGAATAATACAATTTCGATTCGCGGCACTCTTCAGTGAAGAATTCATCATTTCATTTTGTAGATGACGGAAAACATGATGGGAAATAATTTTAACCACTACAAATACAGTTGAATTGCAGAAATTAAAACACGCGTTACAGAAAAATAGCATTACTTTTTCATATTTACTGTTTCCTTCGTATTTCCACCATTTTCAGCTTGGATGAACCGATATCAATTTTTGCCCATCGTGGAATTGTTTTTAATTTTTAGAAACTCAATCTGCGCGCACAGCAAAATTCACATCATTTGATGGGATATAGTGCCAAAGAATTCCTTGGGTTGTTTCCAACACTTTGTTTACGTCATCTTGTTTCTGACGTCGAACTATGAATCTGTGCTGACAGATTAAAATTTTGGTAAACAAGATTTTTTTTAAAAATGAAATGTTAAAAAGTTAAATTATATTATCATTAAAGTGTTAAATAGTATTTTTATTTTTCAGCATTTGCTTATACAAAAGTTGAAAAATATTGTTTTCTCGTAATTGTTTGAAAATGATTAGAGAAGAAATAGTTTTGTTTATATATAATGTCTTTCATTATTTCATTTTTATTGTCTGTCTAGCCGCCCAATCTGTCTAGTGGTTAGAGTACCTGACTACAGATGGGTGGGACCTGGGTTCGAATCCTGGCTCGGGCATGGATGTACTTTCTCTCTCTCACTCTTTCTTGTCTTTGTCCTTTCTTTGTGTGTGTGAATGGTTGCCTACCCTATAAACGGGTACCTATGGCATGTGTGTACTGAGGAAGTCGGACTCCACACCAAATATGGTTCAGTTGGAAAAGTGGAGCAGCGCACCCCATATTGACAGCCTGGCTGGCACACGACAACAACATTGACTGTCTATTTTAAAATTCATAAAAAATTTAATTTTTATTCATCTGTTAAAATATAATTTTTCCGTTGAAGTATATTTTAATTAAGCAATATTTCATAATAACTTGATTGACTACATTTCAGTTTTATTGTATGAAAACTTAAATTTCAAGATTATAATATTACATTTATACGTGCAATTTTTCAGGAAAGCCCGTTTTGAAATCCTGATGTACTGAACTTCCTGAAGAAAAATTTTAAATCTTCCTGATAAATTCCAATTTTATAGTCCTTGACTAATTTTTTTAGTGCATTTTAAGGTTTAATTTCATTATTTTGCTTCTACACTACTTTAAAATTAAATGCTGATTATCATTTGTAATTTTCCTAATTTTCAAAAGCATTTCATTCTGCAAATACATTTATTAATCTACTCTTATAGGTATGGACTTACAACACTATTGCTAAATAAAAACATTGACTACACTAACAATATTACGATTTAATGATTTTAAAGCTAAAAAAAAGTTTTGATAAGAAAAATTTCAAACTTTTCTTCATACTTTGTTCTTTAATTCGACATCACAACCAGCAAGACAGAGGCAGCGCACAACCTCTGTATGTCCATTCCTTGCAGCCAGGTGTAATGGATATTGCCCTGCCTACAGAAGAAAAAAAAATAATCCCCATATTTATTATTTACTGTTAATACTAGCAGATTATTGCAAAAGTAAGAATTAAATGATTATAAATTATTTAAATTTATAATTTTCTCATTTCGTATATATTATACACACATGTTTGCACTTGTGTGTACCCAAAATGGTTACAGGATTAAAATTTATTAATGAATATGGGAAAAGTACAATATGGTACTTACTTACCAATTATTCTTTCATATAATCGTGAAATTCATTGAGAGATTTACCATAAAGCAGAAATATCTTTTTTTTTTTTTTAATTTAGCTAGGAAGAACTTATATCTCGAAAAACATTTTCATTATCTGAAAAAAACTTTGCAATAACAAATGCTTCATAAATTTTAGGGAATAAAGTTACTGGGTAATCTGAACTATAAGAGATCTTCTGAACCTATAAATATTTGCTGCAAATTTTGAGTTTAATAAACAATATGAGGCTTGCTATATTAATCCAAAAGGATAACAGTATAATTCAATATGACAATGTGCTTGCCTGCCATGATGAAAAGTATTGTTAACTTGATTTGGATTGTTGTAAATGCATGTGAACTTGATTGAGAATTTTAATTACAACGGCATTTCTTAAAAATAAGAATGGAATTATAACTCCAACTTTCAAGCGAAAACATACTAAGCAACATACTATCATTTCAAACAATCGATTATTTCTGCGAACTTCTATTAACTGCCTATATCATTGTTAAAAAATGACCACAATAATTATTTTTTTCTTATAAGGAAAAGTATTCCTCAATAATTATATTTTAAACGCTACTCCAAGTAATTTGGTTTTTTCATTCCCTTTTGTAGGTCAGTTTTAATTTATGTAATCACAAAGAATACTTACAGCATTTGGAACTTCAACTTTACAACCGAAAGCGCAAAGAGTTTGAGCCATTGATAGTAAACCTTCTCTAGCCACGATATGAATAGCAGCTTCTGCCAGCTGAAATATATATAATTATTACCTATATTAATATGTTATAATAAAAATATATCGAAAGCAGACCTATTGATTCGAAAATTAATGAGTAAATGCTAATTCATTATATAAAATAAGTTGAAATATTTTTGTACAAATTATTCTTTTCCTTTATCAATTAAATCAAAACTTCTTTGTATTGCTTACTTTGAATATCAGTGAAAGATATATAAAGAATGTATTTCAGACTTTTGAGGTTTAAAACTTTTGATTCAATGAACAGCGTGTGCTCTACTCTTGAAACTTCATTAGTCCAAAGTTAAAATATAGCAAGATTCACTTAACAAATGCAATAATGTCATGAGTTTAAAGTTATAGTTTAAGAATATACTTACATCATCTAATATTTCTATATTGCATCCACACTGAAGCAACACTATGGCAACTGAAGTATGATGTTTGCGCAATGCGTAATGCAACGCTGTGCGACCATGCTGAAACGTAGCAAAAATAATCAACGTCAATCCTTTAAAAAAAATCCTTAACATTAATATTCTTACTAATCTTAATATATATATATATATATATATATATATATATATATATATATATATATATATATACAAACCAAAAATGAAGGATAATTTGATATATACAATTATAGGCTGGAACTGAAGTGAGTGGAATGATTTCAACGATTGCGAGAGAATTACGGTGTCGATGGAGAATGTTAAAAGCGTTTTTCGTCTCTAATAATTTATTCTGCGCATTCCTAGAAGATAATAATTAATAGGATGTTGAATAATGTGTCATCAATTTGCGACACAAATTTAATTAAATATCCTACATGGTGTCAAATTTAACATAAATTAACTCATTTCAATTTTCCTTTATATTTCACATAGAAAAATCCTTGCAAATTAAAATCTTATTATAAATTCTATTAATAGATTTGTTTCATATTAATCCATATAGTTTAATAACAGAATTAGGTCTTACATTCTCTTCATCGATATCGAATTAAGTCAAAGAATATATATATTATTTAAAATTTTTAATTCAAATTAATTCCCTGCACTTTATACGTGTTTATTAATTTAAAAAATATATAAAATTTTGAGGTTTACCGCCACCTGTCCTTTTGATTACTGATAGCAACACAATGGGAATATGATTTCTGCTCATTCATACTCCTTTATTGTTAGTAGATTTCTGAAGGTCATCATTTTTGAAATATTGACCAATGATTTTCATCTGTTTCAAACTTTTTAGAGGTAATAATCCATCTTTTTTGACCGAAATTAGAGATTTTATGCACAATCATTTTTTTTTTATTTTTAAGGCTCTTTAAAATATAATAAAATTTTTAAAATTCATAAATCATCTTCATTTTCAAGAAAGTTTTAAGTCCAATGGATATTAAACGTAAAAGAAATGCTTCAAAAAATATACAAATCATAAGATTAAGAATAACATAAAAACTCTTATGTCAAGAAGTTAATAAAACAATTTTCCTTGAAATTATTTTAAACTTAGCCCTTCTTTGCATATAATGGTGGAAATTTCCATCATAACATTGAATGCCCAAAAATTATATAAAAGAACAATTTCATTTTAAGTTCATCGTTTTTGGATACCTTTTTCATGTCCATTGCATAAAAAGAAACATAGCTGTCAAAAATAATGAAACGAGTTTGAAGTTGTCATTCCGCTGTTTGTTGTAGCTGCAATAAACGTATGATTTCGTTTTTAATTTTGTTTTATTATATTTATGTTTCTATTGTTAAAAAAGTGAAAATGAGTGGAAGAAAGGTTTGTGTTTCTGTTATTTAACTCTTATATTTCTACTAGCTGTACCCGCCCAGCGTTGCCCGTGCATTTAGAAAATGCAGATAAGTGAATAGCGCATGAATAGTAGTGTAGGACATGTAGACTGTCTCTCTCTTCCCCCCCCCCACACACACAACATTCCCCGTCGATAAAAAGGAACAATATATCCTAAATATTTTAAACGGAAAATTTTCCAAAAGATGGTCGCCAGAATTGTTTCTCAAAAGGAGCTGGTACAAACCCGGAATCAGCTATCGGCGAGCAGCGATCTCGAGAAGAAGTTTTATAAATAATTTTTTTAAAATTTTTCTAATTCAAAAATCGAAAATCGGGCTTCGAAGTCTGGTGGCCAGCCCCTTTGTGCTTCCGTGTAAAAAATTCCAGGTCCCTGCGTGCGACAGATTTGGCTGGAGAGCTCGGTCAGACAAATGGACAGACAGGCAGACAGACACATTACACGTGCTTTTATTATTATAGATCGTTTGTGCTAAAATGAATAATAATTAGAATTTCCTGAAGAATGTATTGAGTCAATAATATAGTATGAAAATGGGTACTTCTTCATTTCACCGGTGCAAGTTATAAAGTCGCCAAATGGCATTACTATGCGTAACAAAAAATCACAAAATTTCTGCTTTTTCCATCATTAACTTTCTGTTTTTTCCAAACATTTTAAATAAAAAAAAATATTTTTACAAAATAAAATTTTCAATTAACATTAAATGAATTAAATTAATGGTACAATCCTAGGAGACAGGATTCAATTTGTCACCAAAGGTCCCATACCTTTGGTGACAAACGGGAAAAAAAAGCGTCCAGGCAGAACGAAATGGCAAAATAAGAATTCTAGAAATCGTTACGTTTATCGTATCTAGTGTATCAAAGTAGGATTACCAAGAATGACAAAATTTATAACCAACTAAAATTATTCATGCCAAGGACCTAAAGCACATTTTAACCTAAGATTCAAAACACTGATGACAATTTTTCGACATAATGCAAATGAATATCTAGATCCGTTGTAGAAAAAGTCCTTAATAGGTGAAAATGCGCTTTAGGTCCCCTACTTGGCGCGTTTTCAAAATCGCCGATGCCATGGCGAAAATTCTACGGCTATTTCAAAGTGAAACTTAATTAGCGACCAATGAAAAGACTAAAACAAAAGGATAATTAATGAGCATGAGTGAAAAAGCGCATCAAATTCGCGAATTGGTGAAGTAGGGGAACTAAAGTGCAATTTAACCAACAAAAGAATATGGAATTAATTTTATAATACACACATACACAATCAGCCAGTTTAACAATATAAAATTCCAAACACGAAAAACAAAAAGCATCATACTTATAACTTAAAAGGGATAAAAAGAAATTATTGGCTGTATCCCAGTGTACGGTACGCTATTTTTATACAATTAATATAATTATAGAATATACAATTAATATCATTATATAATATAAAATTATATTATTTTATACAAATAATATAATTTTATACATTATTATATACAATTAATTATAATTGTATATATGATTACCGTTGTATATATGCGTACCGTATAAGGAGCGTACCGTTCACTGGGAATTAACCGAAATTATTAAAGGCGGAAAAAATTATAAGGGTAAGTAAAGTCCAAATTTTAAAATGCAAAATTAAGATTTCATCTTGATTATTATAAGTTATTCTCTAAAATATATATAATAACATTTTATCACTCACTCATAATTTTGGCTTCATTTTTTTTTTTTTTATTCTTCCATAAAAGCTGATCCTCTACTTTGTAGGTGGAGTTTTTTCTTCCCCAGGTTTCTTTTCTCCTGGTTTTCCTCCTTTATCATCAGGCTGTCCGGGTTTTTTCTCACCAGGTTTTTCTTCAGGCTTTTTAGGATCCATTTCTTCTCCCACGGGAATTAAATACTCAAATGAAAATATGTGATGAATTTTTTGCTTTAAGTAAACTATGCAGTAACGCAGCTTATCAAATCAAAATTAGAATGTGAAATTCTGCAAATTGTCTCACTTCACTCGCGTATCATATCCACGTAGCACCTTCTCACGTGGATGTTCAAACCAGCCTTTACAGTTTTAAATAACTGTAACAATTTTTACTTCTGGAAACGTCTAGAAATTTCTGTAAAGTTTGGAATAGAGGGCGCTAGTTTCTCAGTTAATAGGAAAATGGTTCCTATCATAACTTACCGCTGTTGTACTTCTTACATGTTTATATTATTGCAGACTAATACAATAATATTCCATGTTTCAAAATTGATGTCGGATTTAATATTGATAGCAATCAAAACATTAATTTATATTCAATGAAACTTACTACGTTATAGATCAACTTCGATTCAAATTAAAGTTATTTCATATTGTAAGTGCGAATGATGAAAACTTTCCGAATTTCAGTAAAAGAAATCATTATAATCATAGAGGTTGCCTTTGACTAAATTTTTAGTCAAAAAGGGAATAGTTATCCGAATTCAGCGACATTAAATGAATGAAACTTTTATTTCTTTTTTTCCAGTTAATAACAATCATGTAAAAATAGGGGAAATGGCGGCATTTTTAAACAACCAAGCTAACAACATTCAAATTAGGAATATACTTTATGGTGCCTCTTTGATTCTCGCAAAGTTGTAATCGCGATTGATCGCCAAGCCGGGCAAACCCCAATCATATTCCGATAGCAACAGGGGAATTCATTGTCTGTGCCAACAAAAATCGCCAATAAAAACGATAGCCAAACAAAAATCGCCATGTTTGCCAAGGGGCCACCTTAAAGTATAGTTTTACCATAATTTGACATTGGTAACGAACAAATTTCAAATGGACAGACAGACAGACACATTACACTTGCTTTTATTATCTATCTATAACCCCGGAATCAGCTATTGGCGAGCAGCGATCTGGATTAGAAGTTTTATAAATAATTTTTTTTTTAAATTTTTCTAATTCAAAAATCGAAAATCGGGCTTCGAGGTCTGGTGGCCAGCCCCCTTGTGCTTCCGTGTAAAAAATTCCAGGTCCCTGCGTGCGATAGATTTGGCTGGAGAGCTCGGTCAGACGGACAGACACATTACACTTGCTTTTATTAATATAGATTTAGTACTAAGTTAATTATCTAACTTTGCATGATGATGGAAATTTCCATTATATTGTTTTTTGCTAAATTTATACTATAAATATATACTAAGATTTTTTTAACCTTTTTTCCTTTAATTTTGAACATGAATTATATCACCTTGATTTATTTCACCAATAATGAAAAAATCATGCAAAGAAGGGTTAAGACAATTTTAAATTTGAGACAATTTTTCTTGAAAATGAAACAAATTCAAGTGCTGGGAAAATGTTCTCAATTGACCATAAATTCAAGATCATTGATTGATAGGATCCTGTTTTTCGAAATGATGCAAATATTAACATTTTTATAATTTTTCATTTAAGGTTTTATAAATAATTCTATGCATTAAGGGAATAGATATTTTAACTTGTATGCAATATTTTTTTCGTTCTGTGACATTTCTTCATGTCTTGTGATACTAATTTTTTTATTATTATTATTCATTTAGAGTGAGTTTTCCAAAATAAATGACATTTGTAATTTAAATTGATTAGCCTTACTTACTTACTGCAAAGAATATATCTAATCAATCTTTGTAGACTCAAAAGCTAAAAATTTAGAATTTTTTATATTTTTGAAAATAATTTTCTTTCGTTTCCTTATATTTTTGAAAATAATTTTCAGCTTTATAATTTCCTTTAAATTAAAAACAAATATATACAAATTTAAAAACTTCAACATGATTGGGCAATTTTCCTTATAGTTTTTAAGAGTAAAATCGAACCATTGATGTTGTCGATTGTAATGGAATTATTTAATCTTTTATTATTCATTCCCCAAAATTAAACAAAAAATTCCAAATGGGAATCGGAGACCGATGTATCACGTGGTAAATTCGAAGTGCAAAACTGACTTCTCACTAAAAACACTTCACGTGTTACAATTAATATTTGTTATTTGTTAAGATTAAACATTTGTTTCTTTCATTCAGATTTTTTTTCTTTCATTACCTATCAAAGATTATTATTTTTATTTTTTATTATTTTGCCACATTTTCGTTTCAAATTATAAGAAAAAAATTAAAAAGAAAAAAAAAAAGTTTTGAAATACATAAGAAAGTTATTGCAAAAATATTTTACATATTCGAGGAATCCTTTTAATTATATTATAAAATCTTTAAAAAGAACTTAACTTTTTTAATTTATTAGAGTTTCTGTTAAAAGAAACTTTAAGATTATTGGAAATTCTAACCAAAATAAAAAACTTTTTTTTAATAAAATTAAATTCATGAGCATTAGTTGAATTTCTGAATAAAGTATAAATGCATGTGATTTACACAAATTTGTCAAAATATCTAATGATTGTTTCATAATAAAATATAACTTTCAACGCAAGTATTATAACTACTTACTTTGTATTTTAAAATTTTTAAATAAATAGTAAAACCAAAACTTATCTTAGAAAAACTAAATAAACTTTAAACTCTGGTTAGCAAATACATTTTAAAAACGTATTAAAATTTAATTTTGTTTCATTCTTAACTTAATTCTATATCAAAAAGGACTAAAACTAACACATTCTTCACCTTATCTTTTAAATCTGGATTAGATCCTGCTCTTATAAGACTGCTGATAACGTCCAAATTACCACCCATTGCAGCCAAATGCAAAGCACTCAGTCCTTCCTAAAATTTAAAATTGTATTTCTTAAGAATATCTGTCATGATTGTGTTTAAAGTTATTTTTTAAACATCCATCTAAAAAATTACCTGCATCATTGGAAAATATTATGTCATTGCTTAAAAATGAACAAATATGTTTAAAGGATAAAAAAAGAATCTTTGACTTTTACTCATATAAAATATAATGAAAAAGATATTTTTATACATGAACAAATGAAATATTAAATTACTTCATTCACTTGATTGGCATCATTAGGATGCTTCAAGAGCAACTCCACAATCTCTGCATGGCCTTGCTTACAGGCCAAATGAAGTGGTGTGTTTCCGTCCTGAAAATTATTTGAATACTTTTAAAATTTTGACAGCTAAGAAAATCGAGGAAAAGAATTTAAATTTTATTATAAGTCAATTTACGAATACATTGAAAAGGATGACTTAATAATACCTAAATTCAGAATTTTAGATTTTCTCTAGGGGTTCATGAACTAAAATTAGCATCTGAAATAGAAGATGGGGGATAGTACCCTTCATTTAAAAAAGAAAAACTTAAACTGAGGGAACTACCAAAAACATAAATGTGCATCTTGCACAAAAGCCCCGCGGCAAACAGCAAGAACCGAAGACAGCAGCTTCACCGACTTGCATCTGGAAACAGGAGAAAACATTAGTCCATATGATGCCGATGGGGTGTCTAGCGGTTTGCCATTGACCTTTTTTGGAAGTTAAATTAATTGCACATAATTAGACATTTAACTTGTTAACATAATTATGATTTCGCTTAAATTGTACTCCCAGAGTTTAATTAGCATGGTAGTGATTAAGGGAGAATAAAACTATATTAAACAAAATATAATAAATTATAATATCAATAAAATATATTAACAAACATATAAACCAGTGAATGCAGTAGGTAAAATTCAATTATAAGGCTTAGAAATTAGGTACATGATAAATTTGTTTAAAGGTTTGATGTTTGTTTGTAAACAAAGACTTGTTTGCAAACAAACAGTTGTTTGTATACAATAGATTGGCCCATTTACCGGGAGACCCGGTAGATGGCACCACTGTAGAAAAGTTTATTTGTTTATTTATTTATTTATTATAGCGACTGAATTAGGAGTTGGTTGTAGGAGTTAATCGCAGGATTGATCTGGGAGTGTGAAAGTTTCCAATGTTGTATGGATCATAGTTCTCGATATTTTGAGTTTCAGTGTTGTCTATTTTATATAACTGATCATAAAATCTGAACGCTAGATATTTAATATAGTTGGTGATGGTTAGCATTGCCAAGTTTCTTTTAATAAGGATATCTGAATGGTTCATGGTTCAAATTTACTGATTAGTCTTAGTATTTAGTTTTACTGCAATTCCGGAATTTTTAGAATAGTTACACGTGATCCTCCCTAAGCAGGAGAAACAAATGTAATAATGGGTTTCAACATAGATTTGTAGATAAGCAGTTTGTTTTTCAGAGAAAGTCGTGAGTTATAAGCTATGAGGGGGTGTTGCACAGTGCTAGTACCAATAAGTTTGTTTTTAATGTTAGTTATGTGTAGTTTCCAGGTAAGGCGTTTGTCAAAAGTCACTCCCAAGTATTTAACGCTGTTTTGCTATGGGATGTTGGTTCCTGCGATGCTAACATTTGTGTAGTTGCTCAGCTTTCTGGTAAAGTGCACTGCATTTGATTTTAAGGCATTGATTTTAGATTTCCAATTTTGGAATCAGTTTTCAATTTCGAACAGGTGTTCATTCAGGTTGTCACTAGTTTGTTAGAGGCTGGAATCATTGGTCAGTACGGTGGTGTCATCCGCAAATAAGCATATCATGTTTTTGTCATGTTGGGGGATATAGTTAATGTAAAAGTTAAATAGAAAGGGATCCCTGGGGGGACACCTACACAAATGGGTTTTTCAAATGAGTATGTGTCCTTGACTCTAACCACAAAAGTTCTATTGGAGAGATTTTTGGAATAGTTTTATAAGCTAGGGTGGGAGTCACAATTGATGACCTTAAAAAATAAACCAGCATGTCGAACCCTATCAAAGACTTTTTCTAAGTCAAGGAAAATGCCTCCGGTCGATCTTTTTGAAGGATATTCTTGACTATGATTTCAGTACTCTAAGAAGTTAATGAGTAGTTGATAGATATTTTCTAAATCCGAATTGTTGGGGCATTATTATTGAGTGGGTCTACTCAAATTTGCTTAGTGAATTTCTTTTGTGCCATGGTGAGGAGGAGTGAGATGAGTCTATAATTATGGGGAGATTTCGGACTTTTTGCTTATTTCTTAATGAGGACAATCACTGTTTTCTTCAATTGGGAAGGAAAGTTGCCAAAGGACATAACATCTTTAATTATTGTGGTTAGAAAGCTGATTATAATAACTGGGAATTTCTTCATAATTTTATTAGAAATCTTGTCGTGTCTTTTTGGGATTTAAATTTTTAATAATTTCTCTTCAACTTCGGGTACATCAAAAATACAGGGTGCGTCAAATATATATATATATATATATATAT